>JAOEHY010034767.1:24198-35312 GCA_025447955.1 Psilopsiagon aurifrons | reverse complement strand
CACCCCGCGCCGGCGGCACCCTCCGCCGGCGGCGCAGTGCTCTCCGGGCCGCTGTTGTGTGCGGGGCGGCTACGGAGAGCCGGGGCTCCAAAGAGCTTCCGCTCCCCCGCTGGAGCGAGCTCCGGCGGGGCCCAGGCACGGCCCCGGCCCCGGTCACAGGTACCGCCCGGCCGCGCCCGGCGGAGCTCCGGCCCTGTGCATGTGCCCCCTCGGGCTCCGTGTGAGTAATTCGGCCACCGGCAGAACCGTCCACAGGGGTTTGCCAGCCCCAAGGTACCAGAACCGCTCCGCTAAGTCAATAGGGCGCGTTTACACCAGCGCACACCGGCCGAGGAGCTGACTCACCCGCTTTTTGCTGGCGAAATACTGAAAATAATTGGAAGCGTGGCAAGAACTGATCATGACTAACTACATGGAAGCAGGATATTAAAGCAGCTCCCTGTCTATAATGTTCTGCTTAAGCATAAAATATACATAATGTGGTCTTCCAAGGCTTAAGCCTATTGCAACAGTAAACATCCACAGACCTCTGCTGCTCTGCCACAGCTGGATCTAATAGTTGGGGTAGGAGATGGAAGAGACTCAGCATTTTCTCCAAATGCAACCGTGACTTCAGAGAATCACAGAATGGCTTTCAGTTGGAAGGGACCTTAAAGCTCACCCAGTTCCAACCCCCTGCCACAGGCAGGGACACTTCCCATTAGAGCAGGTTGCTCCAAACCCCATCCAACTTGGCCTTGAACACTGCCAGGGATGGGGCAGCCACAGCTTCTGTGGGCAACCTGTGCCAGCGCTTCACCACCTTCAGAGGAAGGAACTTCCATGTTTCCTCACTTTACTACATGATAAAAGTCGGTAGGCACATTCAGAGGTGGGTTTTGCTGAAGGCTTTAGTGCCTGGAATCACACTCTTGAATATCAACTTTAAAAATAGTTTAAAAGGGGAACAAACTTTAAAGAAAATCCTGAACATGCTGCCCCTCACCCTGTCTGCCCATTCAAGGAAGGACAGCAAAGGGATTCCAAAATGCTGACAAAAAGAAAGGCTAAAGGCAGCTTCCCTGTTGTGGAGGATCTTATCACATGTGGTAGCAGCAGCAGTGCAGTCATCTCTGCAGGGTACCAACCCCTGTACCATATCTGGTTCTGAAATGGGGTGACCAACTTCACCTTCTCCCAGGCCCACAACTGTAATCATGGCAAATCCCCAGCCTAAACAGGGCCCAAGATAACAAACTAGTCCTTTGAAAGAAATGTGCTTGTGTACAAACAATGGTACTTTGCCTTTCTCACAATCCACCTCCTCTTCCTCTGGCTTTTGCATTCAACACACTTGAATCCTCCCCTTTGAGGTCACTCCTGTCTGTAAGCTCCTGAGGATGATCTCCCAGTGATGGCTTCTGCTCATCTCCTGGCTCCTGTTCACTAACTTGTCATTTCAAGAACAAGCAAAACTAAAAATGAAAGAAGCTGTGACAGCTGATTTAACACACTAAGGTCTGAGCATGCAAACATGAAGTCCATCAAGCAGTCCTTGACTAAGGTTTGGCTGTAAAAGGACACTAGTTTCCAACAGTACTAAGTGTGCAAAAACTGGCCACATGTCAATCCTTGCACTGTGCAACCTGGCCTACAGAAGCTCCCCAGGGCTCTTCGTGTGAGAAGACACAACATGACTCAAGGCCAGGTTGGACAGGGCTTGGAGCAACCTGCTCTAGTGGAAGGTGTCCTGGCCCATGGTAGGGGGTTGGACTGGATGAGCTTTAAGGTACCTTCCAACCCAAACTATTCTGTGATTCAGTGATTCTAGGAATTCAACCATGTACCTTGTAATTACTTTAAGCAAACAAATCCTTTCCAATGTTCCCAACTCTTAACATTGAAAAGAAAGATCTAGAAAAAAAAGGAAGTCAGATTTCAGTAATCCTGAATGCAGCATATAGAAACATCTATTTTTTCCCTCCTGACATTTATTCATTGGAACACTGCAGTGGAACAAATGTAGAAGCACACATAAACAGTTCATTAACATCCCATAACCTTCTAGCTTGCAAATGCAGAAAAAAAAAACAAGACAAGGCAGCAGCAGCTAATGAAGCACATATTTGCTAGATGCTGAGGGGTAGACTTGTAAGGGAAATTTAGCTACAGAGAGTTCAAGAGTTATAAACTATGCTTCAATCACACATCCTGTCTCCCTCCCACACGCTGAAAGAACATAGTGGGGAGTAGGGAGAGAAGGTAGAGTCTCAATATTGCTTAATGCAGACACTGAAAAGCAGCTAGCCTTGCCTGAGGCGTATTAACCTCAACTCCTCTGCTGCCGTTCATCCTGCAGAGCACTAGCATTGCTCATGTTTAACCCACACAATGGGAGATAACAGCTTTATCTGAACTGGAAAAGAACAAAGATGCACGGAATCCAAGTTCTCTTCCTTAACATATTCTCCCCCCTGTATCCTCCCTTCACCCAGCTCCCGCCCAGCCCAGTCCTCAGGAGCTCCAGCACACATCTGAACGGCTGCCAGCAGAGGAAGCGAGCAGTTTCCATACACACATCACGCCACAATGTGGGAATTCAGGAAACAGCACAAGAAAGGGGTTCCTAATAACTGTTCCAACGTGCTCAGGCCAATTTATGCAATCATGCAAAGGTCACAGGAGATGTGTTAAAAAGCACAAAAGATAAATACCACAACGGCGACTAGTTCAAAGTAGGAAAATAAATCTTAGGCTTACGAAGTGTTTGGATGACCTGGACTTGCTCCACCTCCAATTTTTTTAAGAGGTTGTCCTTCACATTCTTTAAAATTCCTCCATCTTAGAGTTCCTCCCTCCAGGAATTGCTGTAACTCCGCCATCCTTTGTCCACAGCAGCTGGAGCTCAGGAAGCTGCTGATATTATCCCTCATGTACAGAGAGAAATCACCGCTCAGTCCCACGTCCATTCAGTGCAGCTGAGAGGGGTGTAAATTAATTTCCCTGGATCTCTGATCTCGGGCCAGTTTCACAGAGCTTTTCTTCTTGCACATAAAAATAAACTATTAACAGTGCTCAGAAGTGCCATTTAGTTCTTGGGACCAGACAGCACATTCCCACCACCACCAAAGCTGGGGGGGTCTTTGTCTAGCCTGTAAATATGCAGTTGGGTGAAATAATGACTCTACAATAAAAAACTGTCATGCAAGAAACAGAAAAAAAGACTAAGCAGAGGATCTGAGGCCAAGTGTATGAGGTGAGCAGAAACAAGGAATAGGCTGTTCTGAAAAAGGAGATTACATTCCTTGCCAAAGAAGGCAAAGTCAGTTTGACAGATACATTCATTGAAGGACAGGAAGTGAACGAATCATTAGATGTAGATCACAACAAAATTAGATCAACTCAGAACTGTGTAAGAATCACAAGAAATATGTGGAGAAGACACCATGGTAGAGCAGGGTTTGTCCAGGGAGATCAGTCAAGACTGAGTCACAGGACACAGGACCTGCCTTGTTGCTGCACCTACAGTGTATGTGGACATCCAGCACTGCAGCTTCTGCTGTCATTTTACCACTAGGCTGGACAGCCCTCAGGGTGGTCATGGCCATTTTGAGTTGTATTCAGAGGATTTGATGCTGCTTCTATATCCAGCCCCAAGCTGTAATGAACACTGAAGGACTCCCTGAGGTCCTGCCTTTGGGTATGGCTGGAGGCCAGCTCTGATTTCTGCAGAGAAACAAAATCACTCTTACATGAGACTGGACATGAATTACAATTAAAGCCAGTTATCATTCACCAACAGAGGGTAATGACAGATATCCACAGACCAACACCACCAGAAATTACTACTATGAAACTGACATGTGTGGAATCACTAGAAAAAACCTACTTTTCCAAACACAAGAGGAGGAATAGTCACACACTGTGTACTCCACTGTCCTTCACTAAGGAATTGCTGTGTCTTTCTACACGTTTATTATTCTACCAGTTCCATACAATAAAAGCTTAATGAGCATGTAACTTCTGGGAGGGAAGTACAGAGACTTTTGCACAGACAACATCCTGTCCTTTAACTTGGCCCCTGCTCATCTAAGGATCTGTATCATACTGTGTGTGAAGACTTTCAGAAGTGTGTCAGTTTAGATGGTACCTCTGATGGGTGAAACTCAAGTTCAGTGCTGAACTTGGTTCAGCATTCAATGGCTCCTTGGGTGAAGAAAGGGTCTGCACAGGAAGGGGGAGAAAAGGAACAGTTTATTACAGTGGAATGCAATATAGAGGTCAGCAATGAGGTGTCACCCATGAGTTGATTGATCAGGTACCACCTGTAAAGAGCGTTTTTCTAACTGCTGAACCTTTGCCCCTTTCTATGGGGAACTTCAGGAGAAAGCTGTGTAACCAGAAGAATGATAAACAACTGCCAACTACGGAAAAACAAATTAATGATTTAATCTTTGCTCTAAACATGTTCACAGCCCCATACCCTAGACTTAAATGTGGGTTTGGCAAAATAAGGTTAGTTTGGATGAAGGCATTTCCTTACAAGTCACCATTCTTCTCCCAGAGAAGGACCTATAAGCCTTTAACTGATGTCTATTGTGTCAACAACCTTGATGTACAAAAATTGACCATCTCCCTTGTTTCTCTGCACTCTCCTGCCTCTTTGAAAAGTTTTCTCTTCAAAATCTGCTGAAATGAATTAAAAGATTCCTTAGCTTCCAGTGAATTTGGCTCAGAGTGAGCTGTAAGAGTAAGGTATGGAGACCCTGCACTTCAACACAGTCTTTGTTTGCTCTTGATAACTAAAGAATGTATGAACTCACAAGAGAGCAAGATGCACAACAGCTTCTGCAGCAAAACACAGACCTGATAAACCTGACATTTCAATGACCAAAAAAATTGAAGAGGGAGAAACCACCACTGATTTGAAACCAAAAAGCCAGACCTCTTTAAAGTCCTAAAATGGTGCAACTGCATTGATAAATACCACAGAGACAGGACTCATTTTGGATTTAAAGTTTCTGCAACTTGTTTTTAGTATCGCTGTCAGAAGCAGCCTCAGAACTGAGAAATGACCACAATCAATCTTCAGCTGGAAGCAACCTTCCATTGTCTGGGAAGGTTAAAAGCCTGGTCTTTATGAAACAATAAGGACAACATAAATGCTAGAGCTCTACTCATTGCAGGAGCAGGACTGTCTCCCCCCACTACACAGAAGCTGTACTGAACGATAAACAGATTACTTTGAACATGAAATTAAAGAAGAGAAATTAATGGGGAAATAATGTTATGTACAAAAAAGGTCAAGTGCATTGGAACAATATATATGAAATTCTGTTCAATAATTGCTTCAGAAAGTGGCAATTTTTCTGAGAACAGACTTGAACCTCTAAGCAATCTTTCTCCTGTAGTAAGCTACAAGAAGATTGATAATTAGAGCCAGCAAGATATCAAGCCACAGATCACTGATTAACATTTCATTTTCACTGAAATGAAAAACTAAAAATAGGATGGCACAAAATCTGATCAGATTTTACAATCAATTTCAGAAGCTGCTGCCCTGTTCTGGAAGCGCACCAGCACTCTCTGCTGGCGAGCTTTGTTCGGTAGTTATTGAGAGGAAAAATGAGGAATGAAAATGCATTATGATTTTGATACAGAATGCCGCTTTTGTTTGAAATGGGCGAGTAATGTGATTCCTCTCAATTTAGCAAATAGGAACTCTAGGAGCTAGTTTTGGTTTTGGAAACAATACAGTCATTACTAAGAAGCGTATTTATTATGGGCAATCACCATTCACTGGAATAAATTTCAATCGCAAATAAACATCTGATGTTTAATGGTTCTCTCTGCAGAAAGCACTTCTGCTGTGCTGCCACATAAAGACAAGCTGGTGTGAGAAGTTCCCAGGGTGCCAAATCCCTTGGCTCCACCCTGACTTTCCATCAATTTTAGAGCTATGCCAAGAAAAACAGCTCCTCTTAAAAATGTCCTAGCATAGCACCAACATCACAGTGGAAATGCTACTGTGTTTTAATGAAAGCAAACCTGCTCCCAGCCCTGTCTCTGTTACACCCTTTGCCAGGAAGCTGGAAAAGCTTTGACTCCCTCTCCTCAGCATGCACCCAAGCACCCAAGCATTGTCCACACCCCTCATGGGCTGCTTTACTGCATCCCAGCCAGAGGCCACTCAGGGACAAACAGATCAGGAGCAAAAAGAAACAAACCCAAAGCCAAGTACCCAAGTGACAACTGCCCCAGTTTCCAAACTCTGCAGAGATCAGACATCAGTGAGAAGGGTTAAAGACTGGCAAATTGAATCCATGCACAGCTCATGCAAGTGTGGGAAACAAAAGAGACAATGTTAACGACACAGTATTCATTAGCAAAGGGCTCAAGTTTCTTGGCTTTTCCTTGTCTGCTTCCCAATGGCCATTTTTCAAGGTAGCTTTTTGTTCTTTAGTTTTGAACATAGTCATAGAAAGACATTCTGCTCTGTCTTAGCTAACGAACTAAAGCTCAGTACATGTTCAACTGCTTAAGATAAATTGTCTTTTTAATTCCCTGAGGGCAAGAGGGGAGAACAATGTCAGAGATGGGTTTTTTCTGCCTTTCCCTCCCTTTCAACTTCTGCTAGGCTCTCAGGAGCTACCTTGAGGGTGGCTTCAAGGTATTTGGGATACTTAGGAGATTCAGTTTACAGCAGGAACTCACATTGGAGAAAGAGGTCCCAAGTCATTCATGGGGAGACTTGAGATCCCCTTTTTCTCCACCTGAGGGTCAGAGTCAACCCTCTGACAACGCGGAGTGTGCAGCCATGGCTGAATTACATAATGTGAGAGGGTGAGTGGCTTGGATGAAGGCTCAGTGCTCCCAAAGCCCTGCAGAAGGTCTGCAGCCCTCCACCACACAGGAGGCATTCAGAGCAAGACTGCAAACCCCCTGTGCCTAGAGCCAGGGTTTTGAAAGCAGTTCCATATCTGGCAGGTCAGAAACACCACCTTAGGATCTGCTTCATAAGGTCCCTACATATAAACTGAGTCTTGAAATTCTGACCTTTGCTTCTTCAGAAGAATCTGGATCCTCCTGGGGCTTACAGGGGAACTGTTTTGCTGCTCAGTCAAGGATAAGTAGCAATTAGGGTAGAGTTCTGGAAAAAGCAGTTAAAATAGCAGGTCAGGGTCTATTTCACCATTTCAGGCAGTAGATAAGTGTATATTAAGTATAGCAAGCTACACAGCATTTTACTTTAACTTTTTACTTTTCTGAAGTAAAAGGTGGGAAGAACAGCTCCTGAATTAGAGAAACAGCTAAGAGCCCTAAAAGGAACAAGCAGTGGTAAAAATAAGTGACTTTTAACATAATTGTAACTCAAAGTCATAAATAATTGTTCTAATGCATTCTGCTCCTGACAAATCTGAACTTCAGAAGCGCTTAACATCTGCAGAGAGTCCCAAGGAGCTTTCTAAGCATTCAGGGATCACTGACACTTGGCTGAGGGCGACAGAGTGACAGCCAAATGCCAAGCACAGCTCTAAAACACTGCATGAGGAACAGACATTCCTGCCTGAGGGATCAGAGTAAGTTTCCATTGTAGAAAAGGAGAAAAAGTTTCGACCCTAAAGTTTTCTACTTTTCAAGGAAGTTAATATTTTGGAGTTCACTGCTCTATGAAGAATAAGATGTATAAGGCTTTGAGAACTCGAGTAACTGAAGTAAATTAACATGATTGCTTTTTTTTATTAACTATACATGCCAGACTGCTCTTAAATATTCTCTTCTCACATTTCTACCCACACATTTACCTTCGTACCATACAAATTCTGTATTCAGCTCTGTCCCTTGATCATTAATGCAGACTCCTAAGCTTCAGACTTCAAAGAAATGCACGAGTAAGAGTCACAGGCTCAAGACTGAACAGCGTCAAAGCTTCCCCATGCAGGAACCTCCATCTTCTGTTTGACTTCACTGTACAAATATCTCGTTCTATATCAAGACTAGGAAATTCAATGATTTATGTAGGGCTTCTCACAGATTAAGTTAATGAGGGAACCCAACAGTGCCTCATCTCCTTCCGCCTTCCAAACACTGGTAAATGAAAGGAAATGGGAATGTCTCCTGGGGTAAGGGAAAGACGTGAGTGTTCTACAAATGTGCAAGGGAAGAAACCAAAGGCTTCATTGTGTGGATATGCATTTCTGAGGGACCCCTCTTCCCTTCTCTTCCCTCCCAAAAGTGGTATATGATAATGTTCTTAGGGGAACTTGGTTCAGTCACAAAGCCTCACCCTCACCACACCTACTGGCACCTAGAACAGTGGTGGTTTGCTTTTCTTCCTGCTTTTTCTTTTATATTTTTCTTTCCTTTGTCCCTTCCCCCTTTCTTCTATTCTCACCCTCCTTCCTGCTGCTCAAAATGTCTGCAATCCTGCTTCTTTATTTCCGGAGGCTCCCTTCTGTCACTTGGAATACATTTCCAGTACCACCACCATTAATCGGAGCTCCAGTTATGCCTTGCTAGTCAAAGCTTCCTGCCTATGAGACTGAATTACAGTTGAACACAATACAAATGAAGAAATTATGGCACACACAGATCAAGATATAGGTGTCTCCAAGACCCTAAGGGACAAAGGAACTCATTTTAATGTAACTTGCAATCAGCATCCCTTTAAGTTACATTTGAAAATTACACCAACTTTCCCTGGCCGAGATTAAACCTCTTTCAAGCCAGTTTGGCCTTTTTTCAGCTTTACTTGTGGCTGCTCCTATATCACCAACTTTGAAGGAAATTACACACCACCAAATTAACACAGGTGCAGTTTCTTTAGTGATAAGAAAGCTGCTACAGGTCATCAGGTTTTTCATTCATCATTTTCATCACAAGATAGTCTACGCTTGTTCTGAGCTAAGTTAGACATTACTGTGGCCAAGTGTGAGAAGCTGCTGTAGATCCACATGCTTCAAAGTGCCTCCATCAGCCCTACGATCCCTAGTGAAACATTAGGCTGAAGTGGCAGTGCTGATGGAAGATGATGTTACAGAGTAATGATTTACTTACTGAGAAAGGGAACTATAAAGCCAAACTCAGGAATTCCTCTGTCTAATGAGAACACTGCAATTAGGTCATCGCTGAACATCACATAACCACAAATCAGAGCAAAAACATTCCCACAGAATAAGTAATATGTGACAGCAGGTATTTGGAATGAGAACAAGGATTTCATCCACGTAGCCCTACTGCTGAATTACGTGGACAAACAGCGGCCCTGGGATAGTCGGCTTCCAGTGGGGACAGGCAGGTGGTCAGGATACACAGACTCAGCTTAGCACCAGCAACCTGGAGCCTCAGCTCCCAAACATGCCCAACTTCGATGAAATTTGACAAGGTGTTTAGAGCAAGTTTCAGGGTCACAACTCATTTTGGGTCATGCATGAACTGGATTCTAGGCCACAACCTTCTCGGTATCTTCTGGACTCCAGTTTGAGCAATGCTACTGATTTCTAATAACTATTACTGCTAAAAAGCTAGATCACTTCTGCACCTAACCCTGCTCACTTAAGGCTGTATGTTTTGGTAAGCCTTCTACTGTGAGACCTTTATTCAACTGACAAGATAAGGAGCTTTAATAGGAGAACACGCTCCAGACTGATTTCGGGGACTGAAACTTCAACGCTCTCCCTCTCTTGGATCCTGCACAGGAGTGTGGAAGTACCTGGTGCTGGGGCAAGGAGGAGAGTGAAGATTTGTGGGTTAATGGAATGCTGTTCTGATCAGGCAGATTGGGTTACAAGGTCTCTGAAAAGTGTCTGCTTCAGTATAGCACTTTAGTTTATGATTGGGGATTTCTTCTAATTGGATTGTACTTTTAATTATTTATGACCTATATTATCTAAAGAAGACGCCCAAACGCAAAGCCTTACTAAGGATAATTGGAATAATCATATTTTTACCTCTTTTGTAAAGCACGTTGAGCCTCCCTGATGAGAAACCCTGGGACAGGATTAGATGCTTAATGAAAAATTATTGCTAAAAAGTAGAATGAAAATGAAAAGCAAACCAAGATGGAATTTGCTATTTAATGCTGCATTAGAGCTGAATTGAGGATCATTCATCAGAGGTGACACTGAAAATTTTAACCTGAAAATTGAATGGGGATCTTCTTTATGCATCTCACGGTGGCCTTCCAGCCCTCACCTTCCTAAGAAAGGATCCTCAAACTGATACAAACAGGATTTGTGCTTCTGCTTCAACCATCTGGTAAATGTGATGGTGAATATGTATGGGCCTACCTGAATCAGCAAAATGAAAGGCAGAATCTTTCAACCTAAGGGCACACCATGGGACAGCTAAACCCAGAGCATCAAAGCGGCTGGTGGGATCCCCACTCTCCACCAGGCAAGGATGCAAACACAAAGCTTTTAACTCTTTGGGGATCAACACCCTCAGACTGGCGTTTTGTTCTCTCAGAGGTCAAAACAGGAGCATTTGGAGTCAGTTCTGCTTAACTCAGAGTTGGGGCAGATGTGGATCAGCTCCTGTGGGGCTTGGGGGCTGTCAGGAACAGGATCTCCACAGGGAAGAGGATGGCAGCGCGGAGCAGGCAGAGACCCTGGACCTCCTCTGCAGGACTGTGGGTAGCACACTATCCCCTTCTATTACCACGAGCGGAAAATGGATCAGGGAAGCGACAGGACAGCTCTGCCCCCAGTACCACACGCACCAAACAGTCCCCATCGCAAACCCTCACAGCCTTCCCCTCACCTAGCTGCATAAGGAGACTTCCCGGAGACCTCCGCTGGTGCCTCTGGCGACCCCCGCTACGGGACGCGGTCCGACCCACAGAACCGCCCCTCTCCTGCCCACCTCGCTCGGGAAAGGCGGCGGTGTCCGTGAGGGCAGCGTAGGGACGCGGGAGCCCCTTCCCCGACTCTGAGGGGGAGCCCCGCACGGGGTCGTGCACTTCCCTCCGGCTGGAGGCGAGCGGCCGAGCCGAGGGCCGGGGACTCTGCGCCCGTTAGGCGGGAGCCGGCGCCGCCTCAGGAGCCCCTGCGGCGGGGAACCCCCACGCCGGGGAACCCCCACGCCGCTCCCCGCTGCACCTGCCCCGAGCCCCGCATCCCGGCCGGGCAGGGCGG
>JAOEHY010034767.1:0-24098 GCA_025447955.1 Psilopsiagon aurifrons | reverse complement strand
CGCGGGCCCCGCCTGGTCGCGGGGAGCCGGCGGGGCAGCAGGCAGCCGCGCTCCCCTCCCGCAGCCGGTCTCACGCCCCTCCACACCCGCTCCTTACCCCGTGGGCGCCTGCGCCAGCGGCCGCCCGCTCATCCATCTTGCTCCTCTTTCCTCCGAGGTGACAAAGCCGGCATGGCAATGAGAGACAGCGAGGAGCTCTGGGAAGTGCCTACCGCAGATTCGGTTATTAACTTTCACCAGGCGGCCGCAACTACGGCACCCGGCATCCCCCGCTGGGACAGCGCCTGCAAAGCCGGCCGGGAAGTGTAGTCCTGCCGCCACCTCACCTCCCGCCCGCCGGCGGGAGCCGTAGGCCCGCCTCGCGTCGCCTGAGCACGGCCCCGGGTCGCAGCTGAGCCGCTGCTGTAGGGCCCTTTTGGTTTCCATGTGTTGGCTGGTGGAAGAGAGGTGGAGCAGGCAGGTGCTCCATGGAGGCCTGGGACACTCAGCACCTGGGGGCTAAAAGCACTAAAGTCCTCCATGAAACACTGTGAGGTTCACCAGGCAGGCAGGTGCCATGGGGAACGCACAGAACGAGAGCGGATGGAGATGTTTATCTCTCCCTCCCGGAGAGGGGGATGCTTCCCCGGCCTCATGGTGTCACTCACAAAATGGCTGCTGCTCAGCGCAGCTCCATCCTTGCAAAGGCAGAGCCATAGCCCAAAGTGTTGATGTTTTAGCATTGTCAAGGTACATTTGCCACAGCAGCCTCCTGCCCGGCCTGATCTGCAAATATAAAGGGTATCCTGGGCCCCCTCTGCCACGGCAGGACCGATGTCCCTGCACAAGGCCCCCAGACCAGTGCTATGGGTGCCGTTTTTATCCAAGTATGGCTGAGTGCATGTTTGACACCCCAGAAACGCTTCCTCTACCTCCTGTGGTTAACAGTACATCGTACACTACGCAGGGAGGCACCAGTGTGAGGCTCATGTATTTTGGCCGAAGAAGGGCTTATTTTGTTGACAACAATTTATGTCTTCAGGTTGACATTTTTTACCATCTCAGCAGTGAGGCTTTAAGCTCTTCACTTTTTATTTCACCCGGCTCTTATTACCAGCCCACTTAAGTGGGCTAAATCTATTATATTCATCGCTCACATCATGAGCTTTCTGTGTCAGCTTTGCCTTCTCCTGTCTCCTCCAGCATTTCTAACTAGCAGCATTCCTTGAACAGGGACATTTTAGAGGTGCGAGTGGCAATTAACATCCAAACTCAGGTGGAAAAAGGCTTTTAAGCTTTGTTGCTTTTGATGAAGAAGAGGAAAAACCCAGCAGAGGTAGCAGCCACACCAGCCTCGCACTGTAAATACCACAAAAGCAGCTATGGAGGAAAAATCTGTTATTGCTCCATGGGGATCCAGCAACACTGGGGCGCAAAAGTGACACTAAAATGGGCTGTTCTGTCTCAAGGCCTTGTTTACCAGAGCCGGACAAGAATCATCTGTTCTAAAACATGGAGGAATGTTTGCCTTTGTAGTACTGGATTCCCAAAACCCATAGTCTTTTGCTGTGGCTGACAAGCTCTCTCCTCTGCTTCGTTACTGCAGCCGTCGGAGGTCTGCACCCCTGCCTGGAAAACACGAGGAGCAGTGAGAAAGCAATCCCAGCCAAAACCTGCATCATTCATGTGTAATCAGACACTGCTCGGGAGGTTTACAGAGAGGAAGTGGAGGAGGAGCACATGGCACTGCACTCATTTGCATTATTTCTAGCGTCTGGTCCCTGCAATAGTCACTTTGAGCTTTAAAATGCACCAAGTATATATTCATATACACACTTCAGCATTACTGGGTTTTAATTCACATCCCACCACGACTCAAATTTGGCGAATAGGCTGGTTGTAACAGATGCTTTCATTTTGGTTTGGTAGTTGCGTACATACATTCAAATTAACTTAAAAGCATACTCTATGTTGTGGCTTGCTGCTTACCTCGGAGATTCTCTCCATGGTTCATCCTGGCTGCTTTATACTATTCAGGCCATGCAAAACCTCCGGGGAAGCTTCCTAACATTCCTGCTGGGAATTCACTAGGAATAAAACCAGGCTCCATTGCTGCTTTCCATCACTCACTTCTCTCTGATCCAGCAGGAAGATACACAAGCAGTTCAGTCGGAGCACTGCATCCTTACAGTTCTTGGCAGAACTGCTCACATAATCCAAAACACACTTTCGGATGCTCAGAAGCCTGTCTGAGCATGGAGTAGTCCTGGGTTTGGTTTAGAGCCATCCTGTGCTCACATTTGGATCCTGTAGGAAGCACCAAACTTTATATAGTCACACTATGTTGGTGGTCCTCTTCTGCCAGTATGTGCAGTTCTGCAACATGCTTAAGCCACATACAGAAACCAAATTGTCCAGCTGTGTGGTTTTCCTATGCCAGTTTCAGTGCTTTTAGGACCACAAACTAGAGCAGTTGTTTGCCTGTGACTGTTTGTACCTGTTCTCTCTCTTCAGTTTCCCCTATATTAGACACTATAGGGCGAGTTCTCTAGATGAGAAACACTTTTAAATTTGCGCTTTTCACAAGACCTAGAGATTCAAAATTGCATCTTACTTTATTATGTGTTGGCATAGCAGTTTGCATGTAACAGCACACCCGTAACAATTTACTTCCTTACTAGCAAAGTTCACTTTGATTATGACTAGGTGCTTTTAGATCCACTGAACAAAAATAAATGAATGAAGTGCAGAAAGGAAAAATATCTCTCATTCCTGATGCTAGGAAGAAGACAGTTTAACGTAGACCACTCTAAGTATCTGAAAGACCATATACAAACTGAGAGCACTTTAAATATGTTTATTCAGCAGCTATTACAATCAGCCTCCAAAAAACTGGAGTCCCCTCTTGTTTCTGAACCGTGTCAAGTGATGAAAATGCCAAGGAACATTGAAGCTAAACAGTGCACTCCTTTCTGAGAAACAGACATGTCTAACAGGGATTAATCTCTTTGAAAAGGCAAAATATAAATATATACACTCTAAATTCACAACAACAGTTTAAATGCACTACGTTAATTCAAGTTGGGGTAACAGTGGACAAATCCACCCTCATGTAAACTGCAGTCGTAAATCTCTCTGCTGTCTTCTCCTCAAACCCTGTCCAGTTTGGGTTAACTGTGATCTGCCTAGCGCAGAGCTGAAATACATAAGCGCTGAAGTGTTGAATCTCAGGGGCTGTGCACAGGACCAGGAAGTGGGGTGACTGATGCTCTGTTCTCTACACGTTGCTCAAGGCATCCACACCAGGAAGAACCTTACCTGTAAGCAGTTAAAACACACCAGTGAGGTTAAGAACCCTCTTGCAATTGAAGCATTTAAAATAGAGATTATAGGTTAAAAATGGAAGAGATTGGCTCTGCATACACTTCTGTTGACAACAGTGGCTCTTAAGGCGTGTGGGCACATTTACACTGTTCCACACAGTAAACACCTTTTAAGGCTGTAGTGAGCATCCACAGCACAGCCACCCTCAAATGTCAGTAGGCAGATGCTAAGTGTACCACAGTCATCAATTCCCTGTTAACAATAATGGGAATTTCTATCCAAATCTCTGCTTGTGTCAGATCCAAACAACCCAGGTCTTTTTCCACTCATTTTGATGGCAAACAAGTTTTTGATTGATCTAGGGAGTTGCTGCATATTTTCTTTGATCCCCAGTAGCATGTAAAAGGAATTTTGGAGTGCATGGTGGAAACTTCAAGGAAGAATTAAGAAACAAAACATCCTACAAAGCTCAAGTCTTTAAACACCCAGGTCTGGGTATTTACAAGCCTCATTCTAACTGATGGAAGTAAGGAATACGCTCACCTTTGAGTGAGGTCCAGATTATTAAAGTGGAATGTTTTCTACAGCATTTTTAAGCCTTTTGTCCTGCTTTAATTACAAAGAGAGACCATTCTGGTTTTGCTTTTTTCCAGAAATCCTACTTTTTAATGCTCAAGCTGTGTGGCAGCCCTGAATTTTAACACTGTTCACAACTCACTGGTTTGCTAGGCTTTTTTTTTCCCCTTGAATCTTCAGAAGCTTTTCCAATTAGCAAGACTTCCGTTACATTTAAAAGATCACACACACAAACCCGCGTTTTGGGCCAAAACTTAGACAAGTTTGTCTTTTTAAATCAATCGGTTGCACAGTGTTTCCTTCTAACCATCTGCATTCCTTCCCTTTCCCATCACTCCCTAGGCAACAGAAACAAAAGCCCTGTCTCGCATAGAACTGCTGGAAAGTACCAGCTGCAATGCAGTTTATTGCAGTTTCTCTTCCACAGAGAAGTTGACAGCATTAGATAATTTACACACATTGGGAAACAGCTAATTACCAGAGGAAATGAAAACTCATTTAAAGTACAATGTAACTCATTAGAAGAGCCCTGTAAATTCTCACCATTTTGAATTGCAAGCACCCTCCTGCAGGTTGGCAAGTGAGCACTAGAGGGCTCCCGAAACCAGGGGATTTCAAACAATGCTGGAAAGGAGACTTCTGGCAACAATTCCAGATGATGCTGAGGAGATTTCCCTAACAGCCACTGGACATTTTAAGCAGTCTGGTTAACTGTGCCTCAGGGGGTCATCTACAAAACAGAGCCAGCATGCTCTTGAGGCCATTTTATTTTCCATTCCAGCGGGCTTGCCTTCTGGGAGCGGCAGCCTGTGCTGTTTGTAAGAATACTCCCTTTCCTCTCTTCCTCTAGGAGGACTACAAAAGAAGAGCAGTGAGGACAGCTCACTGCTCATAATCTATGTGCAACGCCACGTGGTGGGACAGAAATGACATTCACTCTACTGTTGTGTTTTCTTGAGTATAGACATGTGGTAGAGTACACAGAACTACCCAATTTGCTAAACAGGTTAAGATAAAAGAAGAGTTACCCTCTAGCAGTTCCAGGCTGGCACCACCTCCCGTGCTGACGTGGCTAACTTTATCCTCAGTGTTCCACTTTGCACAGCAAGTGGCTGTATCTCCACCACCTGTGGTACAAACAAGATCAGACACACAAGAAATTCAGATTCTCTTCAGCTTAAGGGCCACAGTCTTGCTACAAGCTGGTCCTGCTGCCAAACACTCCACATGACTACATAGAGCAGTTTTTAAAGCCCTATCTCCAAGCTGAAGCACAGGTGAAAACATGAGGAAAGAAAAACAAATCTGACAAGTATTTTTAGCATGATACTGGCAAGCAGAAGCTTCTTGTTGCACTTAGAAAGCCAAGAGCACACACATACAGCTTACCAATAATGGTGATGCTGCCCTTTCCAGTTACTTCTACCACTTTGTCCATCAGGGCTTTGGTTCCTTTGGCAAACTTGTCCCACTCAAAGACACCGACTGGACCATTCCACACAATCTGCTTGGCCCTTCCCACAACTTCAACAAATTTCTTCACACTTTCAGGGCCGCAGTCCAAGCCCTAAGACAAGCAAGAGAAGACACAGATACACTTACTGCTGGCCCTCATGTCAAGTCACCCGTGTCTAGCTGGGATCTCAGAAGGTTCCCCCTCACCCGTGGATATAAAGTAAAAGTTCCTCTCTACACACCAAGGAACAGATTTGCCAGCAGCTGCTGCACTAGGGTGGAGTGTGGTGTGGCATTTATCTTCCTACTACTAAGAAGTGATTTTAAAATCAATGTCAGATGCCCAAAGCCTTGGTTACTAACTTTTGCCAACTCTACTTAAATTCCAGTCAAATAAAAGGCATTTCTACTGCGTGTGTATCTGAAAGGTTTAGAGGAATTTTGTTGTTTTAATCCAACTCCTACAAAAGCTACTCTAGACTTAAAAATTCAGCACAAAATGGCTTCATTTCATTAAACCAGTAGATTCTATGCAGCTTGACTGCCTTCAAAAGCATTTGCAAAGGATCGCAATGACTCTTTCCATTCCTTTAATGCGTCTTTCCCACCCCACTGCTGTCCATTACTTCTGTTAGTGCCTTGCCTATTAATACCCACCATCCAGCCAGCAGGAATGCCTGAGGCCACTGTGGCTTCCCCAGTCTGTGCATTCTCATCGAATTTGTTTGCAGTGACGAAGTCAACAGGCAGAGTAATCTTCACACCGTTCTTCTCTGCCTTGGCCATCAGGTCCTTGACAATCTTTGATCCCTCTTCATCAAACAGAGAGTTGCCAATCTAGAGAAGTTAGTTTGGAAAAGTGAGAACTGTTTGTTTAGTTACTGGTCATCACGGAAGAGAACAGCAGCAGTCAAGCCAAACTGCTCACAGAGCGATTCTAGCAAGACTACTTTCTTAAAGCACCCAGCTAGACACAGGAGCAAAGTGACTGCCAAGTAACTTCTCTGTGCTCCCTGCTCTTGTGAAGCTGAGATAGACACTTCTCAGTACCACAATATCAAAGGGACATTCTGCCCATATTCATTACTAGGAGCAGACAGAATTGCTCTTTTCATACCTCCATGTTGTTGATCACTTTGAGGAAGGTGAATGCCATTCCACCACCAATGATCATCTCATTGACCTTATCCAACATGTTACTGATCAGCTGGATCTTATCCTGAACTTTGGCGCTGGTGAGAGAAAGAAAAATAATGAATAACAGGGACTGCCCCAAACTCCTCTGTCAGAACTTAGTCTCTAGTAATCTTTAGCTAAGACAACATGAAGCTTCACAGGGACTTCTTAGATTGAAGCAGAATTCATCAACTGCCATTCAGTAATGGCAGTATCACAACTGTGGCACATCAAGGCCGTTCTGAGAGAATGAGCCAATAAAGGAGTTGTTGGGAATAGGCAGGAAGGGAATGGTCAACGTAGCAGGCCAACATTAAATAGCAACTTACAAGAGCATTATTCATCCCTCCTTTTTCCCCCTATTTAAAATAAACTCTGTTTAGCACTTTACAGCCTGATTTCCCCTGTTTGTCTGGCACATCAGAGCAGAGATCAGAGCACTGCCATTCACAGCCACTGTCCAACCCCAGATTCTCTGTACCAGCTACCACACATCCAGTTCCTGTAACCCACCACTCACAGAACAGCTTCGAACTACCAGGCTGATCTGTGACACAGAACTGCCCTGACTGCTTTTGACATGAGATACAAATCGTAATGGAACAATACCAACACTACATTACATAGGAAAGGCAGAAGAGGCAGTAATAGACACAAGTGTCCTGTCTTCCCTCTTTAATGCCATGTATGGATTTTTGGTTGTTATCTAAAAGAAAACTTCATAAAAGACCATAGGAAACCACCTTGAGCTAAACCTAGGCTGGCAACCAGAAGACATGCATTATTGTCTTAGTTTCACAGTGCCCTGCTTGGTGACACTAGACAAGACCACTTCCTCTTCTTGCTTTAGTTTCCCCATCTCTGAATGGGAAATTGTATTAATTTCATTAATGAAACATTTTCAGACCTAACCATACAAAACAGGTATTGCCTCTAACAAAACCAATCTCACTGATCACAGAAAGCTCTGGTGTGAATCAGACACTGACCCCAGTTTAAGCCATGAAGTTGCTGATGTTGCTACACTGTGGGAACTGAATGGGTGAAGAAGCGTTGATAGGATGAGACAAAAGCACAGCAGAACCCTGTGAGGCCTGTCCTGCTGTGCGCAGCTCAGGAAAAATATGAAGGTGAATTAGTGTTGCTTCTTTCCCTTGCACATAACCTGCTCCTGGCACTGAAGTACTTTCCTGCACATGGTCTTTCTTTGCCAACAAGGTTCATTTCCATTTTACTTGTTAGTACAGCTCTTCTCAGTTCATTTTCTAGGCCAAACTTTGTAATATATAAGCAGTAGCAAACCTGCAGCTGGACTACATGCAACTTGCAAGTGTGACTTCCCTGTGGTGCAATCAAACAAGAGCTGCTCATCTGCCATCCTACCTAGGAACCAGATGCCCCATCAGTCGAAGAGTGGTGCTTTCAAGCACATAAAGGTGTTTTCTGCCTCTGAACCACTCTCTGACCTCTTCCTGTGACTAAGATGCAGTCAGCATTCATCAGCCTTTGGTCACTCCTGGACTGGGACATGCTGGTCACCCTGATCATGCACCTCAAAAGAGCTTATTTTGTTCCCACTGGATTTACAACACTTCCAGACTTTACAAATAGGCTTGGTATTTTAACATTTGGGCCATCCTAGCTGCTGCTCCTACTCAAACATCTGGTAAGATAACTAACAAACTTTCCCTTGGTGATATACCTGCTACTTCCATCAAAGGCAATGAGGAAGGTATACTGCTTAGCGAAGGGTCACCTGCAGCTGTAAACCTTGCAAAGGTACTGATAAAAAGAAAAGAAAGCATTGTTCAGTATAACCAAGGTCATAGAAGTGCCAAACTTTAGAGCTGAAAACTAGTCGTTAACACAGATGTTTGGGTGCAAAGAGCAGGAATAAGCCACATACTTCTATCAAGAACATGGGAATGTCACCATGTCCCAGCTTTGTATTATTTAGCAAAGTAGTTTAATTCATCTGATAAACTGAAATACACCGTCATAGAACCATAGTGCTGAACTAGGAACACACATGACATAAATCAGCAGCAATGGGAAATTATTTCTACACAGAAGCAGTCAGTTTTTTCAGGTTTCTCTGCACACTAACTGCTGTGGAAGAGCAGAGGCCCATTCAGCTACAGCAGGTCACCACTGCATAATGACAGCCGTGTCACTTTACACAGTGCTGAGCCTGCAGGATGCTTGTACTCTGAACTGCGGAGGAAGGGTCACTGACAAGGCTTCAGGGCCATCATGTGTATCTAACAGGTCTTCTGGGTCATCTGTGCAACAAACTCAATTTGGGGAATGTAAGAGGTCAGGAGACACAATGAACTGCCTGATAGTATCACAGGAGTGGACATGATCAGTCAGCTTCCCTCTAATGACATCTTATAGAGATCTCAGGAGTTTCCTACAAATCCAAACTGTAGATGCAATTAAAGGCAAGCACTTGTTTGAACCAAGCCAAAATAGCTTTCCATTTCTTACAGAGGAGTTAAACAGAAATACAAAATTCTTATGTTTCTTGAGTCTTACCCTCCAAGAATTGCTAAGAAGGGTCTCTCTGGACTCTCCAGGGCCTTAGCAAAATAATCCAGTTCCTTCTTCATCAGGAAGCCAGCAGCCTTCTGAGGCAGGTTGACACCTACCATGGAGCTGCAGAATAAAGAGTGAGGAAAGAAAAACTGCCTATCAGTACAGGTCCAAACAGCCCTGTGTCTCACAGCATTATAAAGCCAATCCTCTAGTCAGCTGCAGCAGTGAGAATAGCTACCACCTGCATGAAAACAAACAAAGTTTTGTTTTCCTAATTCGATAATGTGGCTGTATACTACTTCCAAGATTGTTTTTGCACAGACATATCATTATGCAAGACGTTTATACTGTTCAGAGTGATCCAAAATCCTGAGGGACAAATAAGCATAGTGAGAGCAGAAATGCCTTCCTGTGATAGCACTGGATTATGAAATCAAACTCAAGGGGGACCACTGGAGTTTGCTCTAACTGGAGTTAGCACACATACTTAAACCCACTCCATGAGAATTACCAGTCTGGAGCTATTAATCTTTCAGAAAAGAGTTCTGCTGAATTGCAGGACAATTTGTACATGTCTCAAGCAATAATTTTTCTATCTTGAAAGCCTAAAAGGTCAATTCAAGTTTTAAGAGTTTCAGCTGTCTTCTGTTCCCTGAGAGCATGAAACAGCATATACCACTGACACCCACCTCCACTAAATCCATTCCTTAGTAGCAAACACTGCAGAAGGATAATGGCATAAGCCCAAAAGGAAGTTAAAACTCATTGGGGCAAAGCTTTATGCATTTCCCCAGCAGACATCATTCTGCAGATCTGCAGGTGGAAGGAAAATGGATACACACCTGTGAGCTCGGTGGGCAGTTCCAAAAGCATCATTGACATAGACATCTCCCAATTTAGAAAGAGAGGATCTGAAAGCCTCCACTTTTGCAGAATCAGCCTTGATCTAAAAAGAGAAAGAACAACAGGTTTTTGCTTTTCAGGTACACAGAGTTGATCCTGAAACTAAAGTCAAAGTCAGCAATTTGCCTTGTAAACCCAAAGCAATGAAAGGCCAGCTGAAGAAACGTATCAGTTCATCACTGTATTTCATATGCTCTTTCCCAGTCCAGTAGGAGCAACAAAAAGATTTAAATGGTTTAAACTGCGCAAGAGTTTATTCTTGCTGTTACAGGTCTGAGGACTCTTCCCACTTCAAGCTTGTAGCAGAACAGAAACAGACTGCAGTGCTCCTGGCCATTCAGTCCCTCTCCGACAGATTTCCACTTTCAGTGGTGAACAGAAGTAATGCAGAAAGCGTGTGGAGAGACAAGACAATGCCAAGATGCGACTTAACAAACTCATGCTTGCTCACTGAACAAAGAAAGCATGTCCTCCAATTGCCAAATGTAAAAGAATGAGCTCCTGAAGAACTGATTTAGCAATTGCATTGAGGATTAACTGACAAATAACCTGTACACTACAACAGGACACAGAGAAAGCAGCCAGCATCAGAAAACTAGAGATAAGCTTAGTATGTAGTGGGCAAAAACAGACACACACCCAGCCACAGATCCAACACCATGAGGACAATGGCAGGAAGGTGCTTTAATTAACGGCAGATGGGTTCAGCTTTGGGTGTGCTTTTATTCACACAGCCTGAGCAGACATCAAGCCAAAGGGACCACAAGATTATAGAACTACACTGTCTACTGCTCTTTCACTGCATAAAACCAGGCAATTTACCAAGAGGCTAAATGTTTCTGTTAAAACCAGTAGCATCTGTAAGCAGGACACAAGAGGCTCCAAATGAAGGAGCTACAATCACTTGATCTGCTTTGGAATGCCACAGTTTCTAAGCACCAGTTAGTAACCTGCAGTCTTGTATTGCTATTTCCATAGGACTGACTTTCACCTCTATCAGGACCAGAAGCAGGTCTGTCAACAGCACCTCTCCTGTTGTGCTGAACAGCAGTACAGGCTTCTACACCCAGCTAAATAAGATGAAAATGACAGAAATGCACTAGGGACAGTTCCCAGAGCAAATTCAATTCTTGCCCCACTCTTCTCCCTGACACTATACTGGCTTTCGGTGGCACACAGTACTAGTAATTAATTGCTGCATTTCTCACTGCCATCTGCAAGGGCTTACTACTTCTCTAGGCTGTTTTTTTAACTACAGAAGTCCTGTGTCAGCCCATAAAGGGCACCACACGATGTCAGCATTCCACTCCATACACTGAACCTGAAAAGAGCCAAGGCCTGTGTAAAGTCATCGGGGTCACCATCGCCAAGAAAAGCAGCTGTCTGGAGCAAGCATTCTTCCTGACCTTCAAGAAAATGTCAGAGGTGCAAGGCAGCCTGGTTCTGGATATCTGCTCTTAAGAGCAGACAGCAAAAGGGTTTAAACCCTTTCTGCTGCAGCATATTTAAGCATTAATAACAGTAGCCAGATAATCAAGAAATAAGCAGCATTCTTACAGCCCCAGTAGCAACAAACTATCTCCAACAGACTTTGGGTTTTTGTTTTAGACATCCCAAAAATAAAGTCTAATAAGAATCAACCACTTTCCTGCATAACCCTATTTGGCTCCTTCTTCCTTCTTCTACAGACTCCACCACCTTCATCAGTCATCTATAGCCTTTCACTTCACTTGTTTCATCTTGGATATTCAACGTATATGACTCAAAAATTTAGCACAGCATAGTACAAATGCTGGGACATATTGAACTAAAGATCTCTGACACTCTTCTGGAAGCAAATTAATGAACAGGGTTTTAATACAGGCAGCTGCCTTCTTGTCCTTGTGCAGCAAAAAAGGTAGTAAGAACAGAGCAGGCATACAAAAAAAGCTGCACTTGAAGGTTTACCTTGTTCCCTGATGCATCCTTTCCTTTCCCCTCTTCTTCTACATGGAATCGAAGGTTCTCTAGCAGAATGATGGAGCCAGCTGCAGGATTAGCACAGGCCGCCTCCACCTCAGGACCAACACAATCCTTCAGGAATAAGACCTCCCTGCAAACACAAGATGAACACTGTCATTCCACCACTGACTCTTGCTTTTGGAAAGGAAAACATCCAGGTCCACTGATGGAAAGGCCTGGTGCATGCTGGACTGCTCTTTCGCTTCACCTGCCCATGAGTGCTTTAAGCTCCACAGCTACTGGTGCCAAGGAGAACTTCTCAGGCATGGGAACACCATCCGGACGACCTAGGTGGCTCATCAAAACCACTGACTTCGCTCCATGATCCAAGCAGTGCTTGATGGTAGGAACAGCAGCCTTAATTCTATAATAGAAGAGAAGAAAATTAAAAAGGATTCGGGTAGAGTTCCCCAAACAGATTTAGTGACCACTTACACAAGAGCCTCAAGAGTTGTCCCTCAAAAATGACAGAAGAAATGGAGAAGAGCATGGAAGAACAATTACTCAGAAGCCCATCCTACCTCTGGTGCTTACACAGTTCACCCAACCTCTCATCAAAGAGGCATCACCACCTGAAGTCTTTGAAAGGGACACTGGGCTTCTTAGGGAGCTGTCCTTGCTAGCTAGAACAAGTGTCTAGGAGACTAAACACAATTCCACAGGGCACAGCTGTCCCTATGGAACTAATACAACCTAATCTTCTCTGAGGGACTGTGACAATCCTGGAGCACAGACCAGAAAGCATAGCAAAATTCTCCATCCCAGCAATGTTTTCATACATTTCACTGTTATCTTCCATGTGATGTACGACATGGGAGTGAAATACATTTTGTAATCTAAACTGTGCTGATTGCTTCTAGCTAAGAAATGCCAGGACACACTTGAACAGAACCAGGCTTCCTGGTTTAGACTGCAATCCTGAACCAATAAAGAAACAATGGGTAAGTTGAGCAGTGAGCATATTGTGATGAACAAAACTGACACCTGCCTGCAAGTGAGACAAGCAATGCAAGACATTTGATATCACTGTTTCTAAACCTTGTGTCTTTGTATGCTACACTGAAACAATTATCCTAATACAAGCCAACAAGTTCACACAACTGCAGGGTAACCAGGAGGCAGAAAAAAAATACAGCAAATTTTTGCACGCAGCCAAAGGGATGTGGCTGTGAAATGGTCACAACACTTCAACCATGTTTAAAGAATGAAGTTTAGAGTCTGTACAATTGAGAGATCTTTTCTATATGCTCTCCATAGTGAGAAGAAGCCTTGCAGTTAGTGTAGTCTGCTAATAGCTACAAAGGTTTTAATTAATAATTGATGACCTTCTCTGAGACACGTTTAGTACTGTGGTATGAGCAATGACAGGTTAATCATGGTAGCGTTCCAGGTACTGCTAAAACAACTGGGCTAAAATAGGAAAGAAAACAGACTCTGGGGCTTCTGTCTGAGATGGGAATTGAGACTCACCTTTGATTGTTGGTTATTTTGTGATCCTTCATTGGAACATTGAAGTCAACCCTAAAAAAAGAAAACAGAAATAAAATTAAATACTCAACAAACTCTTTTACAAAGAGCGAGGGAACCTGCCAGTAAAGGCACTGGCTAGAACAGCAACGGAACAATTACAGCAAGATTTTTAGCTCTGCCTGGTGTATAAGTTCTGTTTTGAAATCAGTACATTATCAGCCAAACAGAGAACAAACATCTGCTAGAACGACTTAGTAAAGCTGTGCCACCAAGATGTTGTCATGTCTCATGCTGCTCATGGCAGCAGTAGCAAAGATGCTCAAGGAGGAAATAAAACTGAGATTAACAAGCTCCTCACAACCTTTTCATTTTAAACAACGTACCTTTGGATCATGAACTAGGAGCTTCCAAGGGAAAGGAAGCAAATAATGAAAAGTGACATTGTGCTGTCTAATGAGGCCTCCAAGATGTTTGGTTTGATTGCCACAGCAAGCAGGCAGCCTCTAGGAAGTGGTCCAGCTGTCACCTACAATTTTGAATTTCTGTCCTCTAATTTGTCTGCAGCCAAATGCTGGGCTTATCACATTCCTATTGAAGACCTGAGGAAGATCTAGAGGCAGATCTTGCCAGCTGAAGGGACGAAGAGAGGAGTTTCATCAGCCATTTCTCACTAGCATCCCTAGTGCCCACGTGCTGACTAGCAGGAGTAGGAAGCCGTGTTGCATAAGGGCAAAGGCAGAAATTACTCATAGAGCTACAGGAGGGAAGAGAACTGGCTGCAACAGCATATCAGAACGAGGAAAAGTGAAACATGGCCTTGAGTTTACTCTCTATCGTTCTCTACCTATATTGAACAACAGCAAAATTCAGCAAGTTGCTTGAATTCTCTTGCAGCCTGCACAGCACAAGAAACAGACTGAAAGAACAACAAAAGCTGCCAGCAAAACAGAATTAGCCAAGCAGAAAGGAATTGAACTGGCAGCCCCACGGTGCAGGGGATGAATTCTAGAAAGGGGAAAGAAAAGCACTTTTCATGCCATTTTATTGTCCTATCATTCTAAAATGAGAGAATAAAATAACAGCTTGCTCTACAGAGCCTTCAGAGCTACAACAGGAAGACCCAGCTCACTCTTCTGCCCCACTGCAGGCGACTGAAATCTGAGCTCCTCTTAAACCATTTCTCCTCCCCATTCCCAACTTCTCTTGCAGCTTACATTAGGACTGGAAGTTAAGCAGGTTATGAGTATGCCAAAATTCTGATGACTATGAGAAGAATAAAAAAGAGGTATCAGTTTTAGTAGTAGTGGGAGCACATGGTGTCTCTGTTCAGGGAAATGAGAAGCAGGCAGGAAACAGAGACTGGCACCACATTTGCTGTTTCGTTCAGTTTTAGTAGCTCATCACTGAATTGTAAAGACAGATTAAAGTGCATTAAGTATCAAGACCAAGAGCTGACTTAATCCATCCTCTGCCACTGCAAGGCTGCTCTCTGCAGCACAACTCAGAAAAGGCACAGCCAGTCAGACTGCAAACAAAAAATAAAATCAACTCTTACAGAGATAAAAGGGATCTTTTGTTCACCACATTTCAGAAGCACATGTGAATTTCCAGCTAGCTTCTTCACTCATTATAGGGCTGGTTTCTGCCAAGCAAATTTCTAGAGAACTACTTCAAAAATAAGATGACAGAGACACGAGGAAAAGTGGAAGTTGCCTGGCACAGACTACAAGAAAGAGAAGTTTTAGTTCTGTTCTACCTGTGCACTCACCGAGCAAGGTACCAGCCATGCAACAGTCACATTTCAGTGACCTTGGACAAAGAGCCCCACAACACGAGCACTTCCAGCAGGATGTATCACGACATTGCCCAGTGCCCTTATCTCCCGAAATTTGGCAGAGATTCCAACATTAGGCTTTCAGCAGGCCTTGATACTTTATAAATAAGCCATAAACTCCTATTTTAGTGTTTTACGACAGGATGTGCTGAATACCTGTGACTTAACTCTTGCTGCAAAAAACCCGGAATTATTATTTTAGTGGGGTAGAGCCACATTTTCACTTTTTTATTGCAACGGGTTTGGGATTTGCAGGAAAGAGGGAATTGGGGAATAGTGCTCTTCCGTGTTTTCTTTCATCCTGTGGATAATACATGTGTATTAGAGCGATGTTCCAAGGCGGAGCTCGGTGGTTCCGCCGCTCCCGGGCACCTCGGCACTGCCAGAGCGCGTGAGGCTGCGTTCACAGCCCTCCGCATCCCACCAACACATCCTTCAGCACAAGGCAAGGGACACGTTCAGGATGTACGGAGCCTTTCCAAGAGCCAGCATACATGAAAGTCAAAACCGAAATCCCACCGAAAATCATTTGCCAGGCCCAGCCGAGCAGGGAGACTTGCTCCTGCCTGAGAAAGCAGCTTGAACCCGCCCAGCCCCCGGGCACCCGCTCGGTCCCACCGCAGCGCGGACATGGGGCAAGTCAGCGCCGGCGGGGCCTAGGAGGCCGCGGGCGGCTCCCACCCTCCGCCATCCGCGGGAGGCACAACCCTACCGCCCTGCTCGCGGGGCAGAGGGACGGCCCGGGACAACAGCACCAGAGTAGCCCCAGGCGCTGCCGCGGCCGGGCCGGGCCAGGGCGGACCCTTCCTCCCTTCACGGCACAGCTGGAAAGCGTGAGACGGGCCCCGGATCCTCACCTCATGACGACCCGCTTGCCCTTCACGTCCACCTTGTCGAGAGTGAGCTTGTTGGAGAGGGACATGTTTGCTACAAACACTACCCCACCACACACCCCACGCCGTTCCGCTGCAACCTGCGCTCTGCCACAGCGACCGCCAGCTCCGCTGCCACACAGCTCGCCCCGCCCATGCCCGTCAGTGATTGGCCCTCACTGCCCGTCGCGCATCGCTATTGGTTAATCTGCCTGCCCGTCAGTGGACCGCCCGCCCCTGCAGGAGGTCGGGCTGAGGCGGGAGGCCTGGTCACGTCCCGCACGCAGCCGGCGCGGCCTGAAGCGGCTGGGGAGGCGTTAGCTCAGCGGCTTCCTCCTCGCAGAGATCCGGTGAGATCCAGCCTCAGGTTAAAATATGCTTGGTTATAGAATCAAAAATGCATGTGCAAGCGCACCGCGCTCAGCCTTTTTTCTGGAGCGCAAAGCAGAGCTGTTCACGGCAGGTAACAAACCTGCCTGCCCTAATAGCAGTTACTTGTTTCCAGCCTCTGGAAATAATCAGCTTCTTGTTTTGTTTCTACGCAAGTACTTTTATGCAATTTCACTGAAATGAATCTTCTTTTATTTCCAATCTCGGAACTACTAAACTAATAGTTCTGGGTCTTATTTGAGGGTAAATTGTCCATAACAGTTGAATATGTGTCAATCAGAAAAGGTTGGACACCTTCCCAGCCAATACTTCAGTCTGGTGCAGGCCCAGCATCAGAACTGAAAAACCAACACACAACCTGGGGTATTTTCAAATGGCCCAGTTTAATACTTCTCAAGACAACTAGGAAAAACCAGGAATATGCTTTCCAGAAGTGTGGTTTATGTGGTGAGTTCATTTGGTTTTTTTTAATATGCAGACCCTGCTGAAAAAGCTGTGATAAAGTTGAGTGCCTGACAGACTGGTTCCTCCCTGACAGAAAGGCCAGATTGAGGAGAAAGGCTACAACAGACAAGAAAAGTGCAGGGGAAACCGAAGGAAACAAGCATGCCCTTTAAGAAACAAACTAGGAAGATTGGTAGAGAGGCAAACCAAAGCATTGCACACCCATGGATGAAAACATCCAGCCTGTGTGGGAGGAAGAGCAGGAGCATCCTGCTGCAGGATTTGTCAGAAGGCTTGGAGAAGCCTGGATGGGCTTCCAAGGCAGGTTAGAGACATCAGTTTACCCAAGTGTCATGGCTATACGAACAGCAATAGAAGATGAAATGACACATGGGGAACGAAATAATAGGAGATGTGAAATCCTTTATTAAGTGGTCACTTCATAGGATGGAGAAGATGAGGAAAACATCACCATATTGTATCTGTGTGTCACTGTGGCTTATCATCTGTAGCTATAAATCATATAGTCAGGGTTCAAATTAAATTAGGTCCAGTAATAGTTGCAATATTGACTGCAGAGTAAACATGGAGTGTATCCAGGGGTCCCTGAACCTGCAGCGTCCATCAGGATCCTTGTGACGCAGGAACATCTAGAAGTACCAGTGCTAATGCAACATCCACCAAGGCCCAAGAGTCAAATCCGAAGTTGGTCCTGAATCCTTCCCAGCATCTGGGAGTGCTCTATTTTTGGATTCTCTTCCAGGGTTTGTTCAGCAAAAGAGCTGTCTCAGGAGTAGGGATCTCCTGCACACAAGCGTGGCTGCTAAGAGCTGCTTTTACCGGCAGAGCCTTAAGCGCATCCAATGCTCACTTAAAGGGAGTGGCTGAGAGGACAAGGAAGTGTCCTCCAAAACAACATGAGCTGTAACAATTTAACTGTTCTGAAGCTTGTCTGTTTCCTTGTCTCTGTTCTACTTCGTGCTGTGCTGCTTTCTTCAAAGGCAACAGTTAAAATTCCTGGATGCTGACTCAGAAAAGAACGCTCTTTCCCGCTGCACTCCACAACTGCTTCCTTGCAGCATCTATTACTTTCCCCAGAAAATGGTTGTGTTCATTGGTAAAAGGCTTTAATTTTAAAAGCTTGCATGCCACCTCCTAGGGGTAAAAAAGTACAGAGGAGAAATGTCACAGTGCATGGTCTGAACACAGTAACTTGAGCAGCCACAGTAATGGAAGAGAGCTATATCCTGCAGCAGCCTAAGGACAGGGGACAGTGGGACACTTGCTAATCCTGTTAAAGAGGACATTCAAGAATAAAGGACTAAGCAAGCCATAAATAATAAGGACCAAGAACACTCTACTCAGTGGGACTAACTCGACTACAGCTACATAGCTCCAGTATGCTGGTATTGTAGAAGTCTGTAGTAGTCTGAAACCAGAAGATTAGTGCATTTACAATGGGCAGAACTGCAACCATACTTCAAAAGGTGTACTCTGATTTTATGCTTGCTTGCTTACTTTTTCTCTCTTTCTTCATGAGGAGCATGAGATAGGGGAATAGGGAGGATGTCACATGAGAACTTGTGGTAGCAGAACATAATTCCACAGGGGATCAGGCCAGGGCACCAGATTTTGTGTTATAAAAAAGTTACAAAGAAAGGGAAAGTATTACAGAATTATGTTTGAAACTCAAAGCTCCCTTCCATGCTTGAGTCACCTTTCTGTCCTTCCCTCACATTGTGAAATATTTAGAATACACTGCAAATATTTAAAGAAAAAACCCTGTGCAAACAGTTTGAAATCTGTGCTTTTAAATTAACCAGTTCAACAAAGCCAGGAGGGCAAAGGACTGAAAACCCACCAGTCTGGTGTTAGATCTGTGATCATTCCAGGAAGTAACTTCTAGGAATACAAAACAGAAGGTGCACTTTAGACTAACGTGATCCTGTCTGCTTCATTTTGCCAAAAGGAATGGGATTGTGGCAAGTTTAGACAGATCCCAGGCTTTGGTGCACTGGAGTTTATATTTACATGAATTAAACTCAAGGGCTGTAGCTTGGAGACCCATAATCTGCATCTTCATCTGTATTGTATAACCCAGCCATCAGAAATTCCCCGCTTTATAACCACTCTCTGTGTTTTAAGCTTCCACTTAAAAACAGGCTTCAGCACAAGTTCTAAGCTTTCTCTTTGCAGAAAAGGGGCTCTAGGGCAGGTGGGCTGCAGAGATGACACCCCACCAGAAAGCTGGTCCCAGCACCAAGTGGAAGAGGGGAGACCAGAGGATGGAGCTCTGCTCAGCTTTGAAACTATCAGTGGGAAACAGCTCCTTGGAGAGCTCTGCTGCAGGTGTAGATCAGGCCTTTCAAAGAAGATGTCGTATTTTGAGGCTATCATGTGTTTGCTGTGAATGCAGGTAACCTCTGTAGGTGACTGTACCCACTCTGAACTCAAGATTTTACAGCAGGGAACATTTGTTTGTGTGCTTTGTAAATTATCAGCTAGCTGTGGCTCTGTGGAAGTATCAGACATCTGCAGGCAGGCAGACTACAAGGGATTCCTTAACAGTGCTCATGCCCAAGGTTAGCCTACACCTTTTATGCTACTGTAAGGAGTAATCTTCAGGGAAAGTTCTCCACCTTCAGGGCCAGACAGGGCCTCTGCTGATTACAAAGCACTCACTGCACCATGAGCATTACCAGGGAGAGCGCTGGAACTGAAAGACAAATTAGGCAAAAATATGAAAATTTATAACCACAAGTTGACTACTGCTCTGGAGCTTAAAGTTTATGTGAACACAAATCCCACGTGTTCTCACCAGCTCTAGCTTTGTCTGGTTTGTGTAATTCTTTTTGTCATTGCTTAAAATAAGTGTTTGATCTTACCCTCACTGAGGCCAGGATGGGTTTTGTACCCTGGGGGACTGACCATGCCTCAGTCAAGCTTCCCTTGCACATGGTACATCCTGTATCCACCCTGCACACAGTGACAGCAGTCTGAGGCTTCAGAACAAGGGACTTTTGACCTACTGCACTGAACAAGTTGCTGCAAATCCATAGGCAGAGATACATGAAAAAAATTTCTAGCAGAGGTTTTGCTTTATTGTTTTTAAACTCAGCCATAGTTAAAAGACTGTTCAGTTTGAAAGAAGAGGATTCACAGCCTCTTAACCTGAAATAGCTAAAGGCCTAAATGAAACAAACCTAAATGCTTTGGTTCCTATTTCTGTGCAGCAAGCCTGTATTTTCAAAACCGCAAGCACTAAGACCTGTAGGTTTCTACACCCATTGGGGCATACTAGGCCAGTGAGAGTCAGTCCAAGATGATAAAATTACAGGGTTGTGTCTTAACTGCAAGCAAAAACTCATCACCTTGTAAAGGCTTAGATACAAGTTTAATCTTCTACGCAATAGCAGAGCTACTGAAGGCAAAGACTTGTTCTGCCTAAAATTAGTGGTTGCTAAACACATCTGCACAGCCCATGGGATCTCCCACAAATGAGCCTCAGACATTCACCTCCCAGTCCACTCCCCCCAGCAGCTTGGTCTTATGGACTGTCTCCCAGTCTGCTCCACAGTGCAGATGGTTCTGCAATTCCAGCTCCAGCCCAGAGCCATCATAGACACTGACAGAGAAGACACAGGGCATTCCAAAAGCATCATATCCCGGGGTGCCACATGTGGCCTTTCAGTTGAACAGCTGGCAGGAGAACCTGTTAAGTTGGCAAAAGAAATACTTGACGGAGATCATAGAACATGACTGAAACCAATCTTTGGATGGTATATTTTTATTACCTAGTTCATAAGTGCCATTACAATGACGGAGGCAGAGTCTTAAAAGAAGTGTGAGACTGCACGTTGCTAGAGATAAAGAAATGTAACAGCACTAACATTCCTTGACACACTCATTTCCTCATTCTTCACACCAAAATGGAATATAAAAAAACCCTCAAGTTTAAAACATTGCATTGGAAGTTCTAGGCAGAAAAATAAACAGGTTTTAATAAATAGAAATGCTCTCTTGATTCCATTGTGTTGTGTCAGCTTCACACTCTTTTTCTTATAAAATGTCAAGTGTTTACTCTTTTAAAAGTTTATTGGTAAGATTCAAGGAGCAATCTTTAAAGCCTGGAGCATATGTACTTTGTTTTTTTAAATAAAGCGCAGGTTTTATAAATAGCTAGGTACAGAAAACAATAAAACAGACAAAGCAGTAAGACAATTGGATGTGAAACTGCGCATTTCCATGTAGTAGTTCAATTTATGAATCCAAACTGTCTCTAACAGGAGCAACTATTTACATATGAAAACATTTACATTTGGGAAAACATATTTAGCTCCCACATTACTCTGCTTGCACTGTACATTCAAACTGAACAATATTTGGTTCTTCAACATAAAGCACCTTACATAATATTTTAAGAACAAGATAAACATTCTGTGAGTCAATATCACACTTTTGGGCGGGGAGTGATGGACAAAGATCTCGACTCCGGATTTCTTAACCAGCTATGCATTACTTAAACACTGAGTACTAAATTCAAGTTGAGAAGACAAGTCCAGACAGATTTTCCTAAAGAAGAGAACTGGATGGAGACAGACTTCCTGGGTTGGAAAGTCCTGACCACTGCTTTTTCTGGCATCCCATAATACAAGCCTCTCTCAGAAGTGCAACAGCATTTTGCCTTCTACCACCACTACCTCTAACAGAAGCCGTCTCCCAAACTAACAGCTGTTACGGTGAAAAAGCTTCACCTCAACTGAAGCCTTGATTGATCACAACCACCTCATTTATACACTGGTCAGTAAGTTAGTTATTTCCTCTCTCCTGAGTTTGATCCTCTGACTGTACTTACAAGCTGCTATTTCATTCCCTCTCAGCCAGCATTTTACTGCTTCTTATTCCCATAATCATTTCTGTACCTCATTAAGTATCCTGTTTTTGAAAAGTAACCTTATTTTGCTGTAATTGGACAAATGCTGGGTTTCAGAGAAAACAGAAAAGCCTAGAAAAACATCTGCACTGGGAAAAAGTTGGCAGTGAAACCAGCACTCCACTGAACATTCAGCCTACCTACAATTTGGACAACAAAAGGTAGAAGCCAAAGTGCTCTAAAAATATATTTGGAAATAATTTAACAAATTCTTCATGCTGCTTTACCTACAACCAGGAATTTAACTCCAAATTATTACTTTATTTCCTGCAGGAGGAACATGATGCCTGCCATTTACATGCCATACAAACCATAACCAGCACCTGAAGAAGACAACCCCCCCTCTGAAAGCATGGGGTGCCTGAATCTACCTGGTGCCTTCACTGCATGATTAAGACCAGCCATCAGCAGAGTCCAGACAACAGTACACAGAGATTTCCCTTTCATCTGCAGAACCTTGCCAAGAATACCACTGAGAACAAGTGTGGATAAAGAAGAAAACAGAAATCTTTGGAAAAATAGTTGTAGAGCACTATGAATAAAACCCACCATTGTACGACCAGGTAACTATCTGCTTTGTAAGAAACAACTTTGTTGCTGAAAATTGAGAACATCATCTTATGGAATGACTTTGCAAGTAATCTATCTCAGCATTTCTTAACACTACAATATAGACATAGATAAATATCATCCAATTTAAAATATTCACATAGAGATATTAAGAACCTAAAACCTGCAAGAGAAATATGTTGTTTCTTAAACTAGTGGCAGCAACAAATGATGATGTTCTCCTCACTGCAAGACATCAAGCATGCTGATTTACTATAGCACAATTTGTCTGTTTTCATACACTGGTATTTTTCTGTTCTCAGATAAAATCCAAAAGCTATTTATTTATGAATTATTACAACACAATCTATGTGCTGACATCAGACTTCAGGTTAAAAACTAGAACATTATAGAGAGCTCCTTACTGTACCCCAAACTGAGTATTTCTCCTCTACAAGTACAAACTAGAATTGCATGTTTAACACCATGGAATACATTTTGTAATGGAATTCACCACTACTGAACCTAGTAATTGCTGCAGACAGCCACCTCAGCAGAGGATTTAAACAAGGTATATTAAATAACAAACAGGTAGGTAGCAACCGAGTGATGTACACCTCTTTCTCATTGAGAATATTTTTAATAATTCAATGATCAAACCCTGCATTCTGATACTTCAGTAATGAAGATTGTCTTAATTCAGAAAGCCTGGATCTAAACAGTCCAAGCAAAGGAGGTTTAGAAAAACCTATGGAGTAGATTCTGGACCATTCCTGGTACAAATACACTCAGTATCTTTACAAGCAATTGCTATTAGTGGAGTATCTGATACAATAAAATCTTTGATGGTGTCCTATCTGCAAAGAGCGAACTGTAAAAATTTTAAAGGCAATCTGTGGGGACAGCAGTCTATTCTGGTTCACTTGCGGAGTGCTAGTAGATACTGGTAGTGTGCACTAACTACATGTCTGCCTTAAAAGCTAAACACTTCTGCTATATCATATTACATTCACACTGCAAAAAAATGCTGCAGGAATTTTTGGCTTAGGAGAGGTTGAGAATGAGCAAACCTCCCAACCCATTCAACCTTCAAGCAGACAATCTTAGTAGTAGGAGTGTACTCGGGCACGGATGTGTAGAGTTAAACACGTGTAGAGTTAAACACTGGTATGATGTCAAAGCAAACCCCAAATCTCTCGGTTATCTCTGCCTCACAGGAATCCAGATCACAAACAGATGATTTGAGGCTGGGAGTGTGAAAAGGTGGAACCAGATGTCTGTAAAAAGAAAAGGCATTTGAGAGGAACCATTCCTGGCAGAAGGCAAGCTGTGGGAATGAGAAGGCTCCTGGAAGTTCCACAGTAAGGCACATCCATCTGCAAACACAGAACCTTCAGCATTTTGCAGATGCAGTTGTCATTTTTTTAAACACAGTACTAAATTTGACTGTTAAAAAACAGAAAACAAAACCCGACAAACACCACCAAACAAAGAAACAACCCCGGAAAGTCACTGAGAAAAACCTAGCTGTCTGCAAGAAGAAATACATCTGAAAAGCCCTCCAGAAACAATCAGTACATGCACAGATATCTAGGCAGCTGTCTTGGCTGGTTTTCCATTTTGCTTCAGGGCTTCTGCTTGCCAGGGGTGGGAG
>JAOEHY010034766.1:3856-52840 GCA_025447955.1 Psilopsiagon aurifrons | reverse complement strand
GGCGGGTAGATAATCCGGAGCGGCAGATGAGGAGCTAGTCTCCCGGGGACGCATCCGGAGGCGGGAGGAGGAGGGTTAATCCTCACTCTGGGGGCAAGAAAAAGCACCCCTCTTTCCCGACTCCGGCGCTGCCATGTTCGCTCCCCTGCAGGCCCGCCCGGCACCGGTACCTGCAGCCAGCCGGGGAGGAGGGCGGCTCACGCCACACGCACGCGGGGAGCCCTCAGCTCCAGCCGCCGGGGGCAGCGCGCCCCGCTCCGGGCCCGGGGCAAGGAACCGCTGCGGGACCCCGCCTCCCACCTCCATTTCGCAGCCGGCTGGAGGGGAAGAAGAAGCGGGAGAGAGAAGCGGGCGGACGATCCCTCCCCCCCGCACACGCGGCCAACTCACCGGCTGGCACCGGCTCCCGCTGCCCGCCCGTCCGTGCCCTCCTCAGCGGCCGCCGCTCAGCCCCATCTACGAGCCCGGGCGCGCGAGCCGCCGGTTGGCGGAGGGAGAAGCGCGAGCCAAGAACCGCCGCCGGTCTGCGCCCGCCTCGGCGCGCGCCGCCGGCGTGGCTGTAGCACGCGCTCCCGCTCCTCCTCCCTCTCCCTCTCCTCCTCCTCCCGGCGCGCGCTCCCGCGCTGGCGGGCGAATGCGCGCGAGCACCGCCTCCCTGAGCAAACGGCGGGGCGCCTGAGGGGGCGCGCGCGTCCCCCGCCCCTCCAGTCCGTTCCCCCCACCTCACCCCGCCTCCGCTGGACCGGCGGCGTGTGTGCGGAACGGGGGGTGTCTGTGAGTGCGTGTGTGTGCGAGGGAGGGAGGGAGGGAGAGCCTGTGTGTGACCGTGTGTGTGTGAGCGAGCACCTGTGTGTGTGTGACCGTGTGTGTGTGAGGGAGCACCTGTGTGTGTGTGACCGTGTGTGTGTGAGCGAGCACCTGTGTGTGTGTGACCGTGTGTGTGTGAGCGAGCACCTGTGTGTGTGTGTGACTGTGTGTGTGTGACCGTGTCTGTGTGTGAGCGAGCACCGAAGGTGCCGGTGTGCCCGGCCGGGAGCCGCGGTGTATGAGCGGGGCTCCCATTCATTTGTGTGGAACAAGTGTGTGCGAGGGCGACCTCATTGGGGATGGATGGAAAGCGCTGTGGAGTGAGAGGGCGAGCGCGTGGTAGCTGGAGCATATCGCCGTGCTGCGGGCCGCGCGTGGTCCCTGACTGGGTTCAGTGTCCGGACGCGTTTGGACTCTCCTGTGTCCGACCCGTTTCACTTGGCGCTGCATGATCAGGCACCAAAGTGTGAGGAACCCTGGCAAAGGATAAGTCAAATATTTCAAAGGGGAAGGGGGATGGAAAATCTCCCCTGGTACTAATAACACACAGGAGCACTGAGGTGGAAACAGCATCAAAAAACTAATTTTCCTGCACTTCTGGTTGCTGTTTAAACATTCTATTTGTTTTGAGCAGTGATAATAAACTAGTTTTCTGGGTTTGATTCTGGTTCATTTTTGTGGACACACTCACCTTCGAATACTCTTGGACTTACTGAAATTTAAGCTGCAAACAGAAATTCAGCCATGCCTGCACAATTCTCACTAAAGCCGGATTAAAATCGGCTCTGGAAAACAGAATGTTCATATCCAAACCAATACTTCATTCCTCAGCTTGTTTTCATTCACTTTTTCCTTCTCTTACAGACTTCTCAAATGTTTAAATCCAAGTGTACACTTCAGTGGTAATCTATTTAATTATGCTGTTTTAAGAATACATGATAGCCTGTTGTGACATGCGGTACCCGTTAATAATAATCTGCCTGCAAGTCTCCCTGGCTGCTTTGGGAGCCTCTGGGGAGAAAGGAAAGCCAAAATTATGTGGGGGTAGAGTTTGAACAAAAAAATCCGCTAGGTATTGATTTTCATTCTAACAGGTTCAGATTGTGCTTTCCTACCAAACAACAAATAAATTGATTTTCATGCAACCTAAGGTACCAAAAGAAGCAGCATATGTATGATGGGCATAATTAAAGAAATGATAGAACAGCAGCCAGCGGGTGAAAAAAATCCTTCCTCGGATTGACCAATGGAGATGCATCGAGTAAATAAGATCTCACTCCCCTCATCTTAGGAAACCAGCATGCAAAATTCCTTTAGGAATTATTTTTACTCACTCTTGAAATTACAGTGGCTACCCTGTGCTGAGAGCTTCGTGAGCACATGGAATTATGCACCCCCGGGTCCAAAGAGCTTACAGCCCTCCTGGGATTTCTCAGCAAAAACGGCCAAATCGAACCTATTTTTGCTAATTTGCTTCACAAGAAGTTACCTTTTCCTTATTAAACTGAAAGTAAACTGCATGCATCATAAGGGGTTCAAAGCTAAGTAATGACTTACCATCCTTTTGGTGTTCGAACCCCTGCAGCTACAATGGAAAAACTGACAGCCACAGAAAATCCTCGTTCCCTGAAAAATCCCTCCAGATCTTTCTCTCTCCTTTGCCCCCCTGTTTATTTTTTGTGATGTCCTGATGGAAAACCTTTTGAACCAGAGCCACAAAACACATAACTGTCAGCTCATCCTGTATTTTACAACTCAACATCTTGTTGACTTCTTCCCTTACAGTCCTGTGTTTGAGGAGGCTGAGCATTATTCTATTAAGGATAAAGTGCTGCAGCAATTTATGCTGGCATCTTTCATGCTGTCCTGACTTTACCTTCGTGGTCAATGAAAGAAAATTGCTTCATGGCAAAACTTAGAGGTTCCTTATTATAGTTCAACTCCAAGCTTGAATCCAAACCTGTGAAACACGAGAGCCTGTTTTCAGCTGTAACAGAAACATCTAAACACAGAATACTTCAACTGTTCCACAGCCTCTTGAGCATCTTCCATTCTGGCCTCTGCAGCTGCTATTTGGCTATTAAAGCCCTTTAGGGAATGTATCCCAAATGTTCACAAAACATTTTTGCCCACTACTTAATCCATTTGACCCATTAGGGTCAAGGAAGAAACTGAGGTGTATTTAGAAAATAATTTAGAAATTGATGTTTACCCCCTGGCAAGAATTATCATATCCTTTTGTCTTTTTACTACTTGCATTCACATTCATCCAAGGATGGTCATTAGGACCTTGATGGCGCAGTTCAATCTGATAGCTTTGCATCATTCCTGCAGTGCAAACCACTGTAAATTTCTCTTATCCATTTAATGGCAATTACTGCACTTCAGCCAAGCCTCACCCTGTTCCCAGCTTAAGGCAGAGGAGACAGGGACCTGGCCAGGGCTGACTTACACCCCAGCAATTTCTGGCTAGTGATCATGGTCAGCCAGGCGTAAATTAAAACAGTGCCAAAGCTGAGTTGTTTTATGCCAGGGATTATCGCAAGCCACAGGATACAGGGAGCATAAAGACTGTATGGTAGGTCAGCCCCAGCCCTCATACTTTCGGGCTGATGATTCACATTCACTTGAACTGGAGTTTGTGACTCTTACAGAGCTTTGAACTCTGCCTTTGATGATACAGTTCTCACTTAAGCAAAGGGTTTCTTTTGCTGTGAAGTCTGTAAAACTTCAGAGACTAGGGTTGTTAATATTGAGATAAATTCTCTGCTGGTCCTACAAATAACATGGTAGATGTCTTTCTCCAGGGTTTTTTGGTTTTGCTAGGGCTCTTGTCCTGATGTACAGGGGTTAGAGGAGCAGACCTCAGTATATGTAACATGGGAAGGAGGATGATGTGGTTTTCAGTCCCCTTACAGTTCTGGGCATGCAAATGGAAAACAAACCCTGTAATCACCACCAGCACTGCTGCATTTACTTATTTCTGGAGAAATTATCTACTAGCTGGTGTCAGCTATGCCAAATTTTTGTCTTATGCTCTGCAGAATTCTGGGTCTGAATCCTGAATTTTCTGTCACCATTTTGATGACTATTTTAATGATAAAATGAACAGATGTCCCCACAGAAAAGTTTCTTGAGTTAGTTCCCCTTCATATATTTAATAGTTGTGGGGAACTGAGTTTGAGCACTTAAAGTGAAAGACTTTAAGACTACATTTTTTTAAAATGAAGTTTTAAGCTGATTACTGGCATGCTCTGCAAGACCAGCATTCTGTGTATTTTAGTTTATTGATGTCTGACTTGGATGATCAGTTGTTACGATCAGTCTTCAGGCAGCTGGAACTCTACACTACTACTCTACTTGATAACCCCTAAAATATGCTGTCCTCATCACCTTATAAATTGCATTCAATAGATTATCAGCTTCTTTACTGTGCTTATCACCATTTGGGAATCATGTGATGGTAACTTGATCATGTATCCACTAGCATACCATCCAAGATCATTGTCATCAAAACAGTGAGGGTTTCTATGGAGTTATTTGTGACAAAGAAATGAGATAGGTTTTGGGTTGGGGTTTTTTGGTATAAAGTATGCTGTCATCTGTACACAAAATATCATTTAAGATTTTCAAAAAGATCTAGCAAAGATAGCAAAATCTGAAAGAAATTGCATGATTTTCCAAATTATCCCAGAGGAACTCATTAAAAGATCACATGGATGATTACAAATATTGAAGGTCAAATAAAAATAGGTTTTTGGGGCAGGGTGTCTGTGCATGATCAAAACCACAGTAATTGGGTGAATGTTGATTTACAAGTAGAGGCAATATGAAAGAGTAAAAGGATACAGTACCTACAGAGTTAAAAGGTCCTGTATGTCTAATTCCTATGCTATTTTCATCACTGAGGTCTGTTTGCATGTGGAATTCAACTCCACAGGAGGAGATAATCAAGACAAATAGTATGGCTTTATTTTTAAAAGGGGTGGATAATTTCATGGCAGCTTACAACATTGGTAACTGGGCAAGCTAAGATAATAAGGCTAATCAAATCTCATGCTTCACAGCACTAGTTCCCTGTGGGGTCAGGAAAAATCTTTCCACCGTATATAACACTATACAATTAGCAAGGTTACTATTATTGGGGAGCACAAGTACAGCCTTCTAAAGCAACAAACTTTTACTATTATCAGAGAACAAAGACTGTACTTGACCAGATAGACAAAAGAGTATTATTTTCTTATGCCACTTCTGATCCTCTTCCCTGCCAGTTTTAGAATTACAATACTCGGGGTTATTTAAAAAAAAAAATGAAAAATCTCCTGAACATGATTGTCCAAGTGCATTACTGTCTGAAATCTATCAAAAACTCTTACACCTGAGAATGGCAACCCAGCTCAAAATAGCTGCCACTGACTGGATGCAGGAATGCTATTGATTAAGCTGCTGCAGATTGCAAGCGCACATTGCGCTTTGGTTAGGTCACTAATGTTACAGAATGTGCTTCTCAGTAGTGGTTTAGGCAGAAAGACATAGTCCCAGCTGATGATCAGCTCTTAGCTAGAAGCTGAAATGGTTTGTGTTTGGAATATTTAGTTTGGGAAGTACTATTCGTTTTCTTTAATTGCCTGAACATATTGTTGTAGGTGTTCTGTGTCTATACTTGCATTTTATTTTTCATCAGTGTGGGCATCAGAGAAATGATATTAGCTCAAATTGAAAATATTTAGCTATATTTTTCTACAAAATTTATGTTTATATGTGAATGTGATACTCTTTATGAGTTGGTGGGTTTTTTCCTCATGAGGTAGAGGAAGCACAAAAGCAGAACAATATCCTTTGAAAACCTATATTGTGAAATGAACTCTCTGTGAGTTATACTTCAAATACAAAGAGCAGGCATTTCCTTGACCCTACCTCAAAGGTATTTATTTTAAACCTACTGATTATTTTCAGGTGACTTATGCTTTTCCACAGTGCCCAACCTATGTGCATTCTCAGCTCTTAGCCCATGCATTCTTCAGAGCAGAAAAAAAAACCAAAAGACAACCTTAACTCTGTCTTGAAATTGTGTTAGATGACAAGAAAATCTAAAAACATGGGAGGAGTTTACAAAAAGATAATTTTATGATTTCTTCATAGGTGCAGAAGTACTAATCTTTCTTATATAAAGAATATTCAGCTCCTTTCTCTAGCTAGACTGCATGGCCATGAGCTACAGAAGGTTCAGCTAAACAAAGCTGAATGAAAAATGAAATTTTTGTTTACTCCTCAGGATTCAGTAACAAGCTCAGTAAAGAATCTGCTGTCTTCAGTACCCTCCTGAATACAGAGTTAGGCACAAAAGATCCATACAGCTGAACAATGAAAATGGGGTCTGTTACTGAATAGGGTAGGTGATTCAGTCACAACAGACACAGCAATGTTTTAGGTACTCAGTGCCTTCTTTCCATTGTTCTTCACAAACAAGGTCTCTCAGGCCTTTGTGCAAGGAGGAGGAGACATACCAGCAGGGGATGAAAATCATGACAGGTATTACTTGCGAGAACTCAGCTCATACAAGTCCATCTGAGAGGGCTGGTGGATATCCTTACAAGGCTGCTCTCAAACTCTGAAAACTCATAGAGATCAAAGGAGGTCCCTGACAACTGAAGAAAGGCAAATACTGCACTCATCTTTGGAAAAGGCCCACAGGATGATTTGGGAAACTACAGGAGAGACAACCTCACTTAGGTTCCTAGGAAAACCCTGCAGCAAGTGCTCTTGGAACATATTTCTGGGCATATGAAGAAGGTGGCTGGAAAAAGGCAGCATGGATTTATGAAGAGTGAGTCATGCCTCACCAACCTGTGTTTCTATGCAAAATGACTGGATTTGTGGTTTCCAGGTTAGATGCAAGGAAGAAGTTCTTTACTGTGAGGGCGGTGAGGCACTGGAACAGGTTGCCCAAAGAAATGATCAATGCTCCATCCCTGGCAGTGCTCAAGGCTAGGCTGGACAGAGCCTTGAGCGACATGGTCCAGTGTAAAGCATCCCTGCCCATAGCAGGGGGCTTGGAACTAGATGATCTTAAGGTCCTTTCCAACCTAAACCATTCTGTGATTCTATGAGTAAACTGAAGTAAGTTCAGCAGAGGGTCACCAAGATGGTTGGGAACTGGAGTGCTTGGCCAGGGAGAAGAGGCTGAGGGAACTGTGCTTGTTCAGTCTGGAGCAGAGATGGCTTTGAGGGGAGGTAACAGCAGCATGGCAGTGCCTACAAGGAGGTTATTGGGAAGATGGAGCCAACCTCCTCAGTAGCACATAACAGAAAGGAAAGGAACAAAAGACATAGATGGAACTGAGAGAAATTCAGGCTGCAGATATAGAAAACATTTTTCGTCATTAGGAAGCAGAGGAAGAATTTGCCAAGAGAAGTTGTACAGTCTCCATCCTGGAAGGTTCTCAAGATTCAGCTGAGTTAAGCCCTGAGCAATATGATGTGCTGTCATAGCTGTCTTTTCTTGGACCATGAGGTTAGACTAGAGACCTCCTGTGGTCCCTTCCTATCTGACTTACTCAGTGATTCAATAACTCAATGAGTTCACAATTTCTATACAATACAGGAGAAAAAGGAATTATATCTACAGGGAGAGAAGACAGTTCTGACAAATATGGTTTATCCAATGAAATGATAAATCTTCAGTTGTACTGGGAGCATGGACCAGAATCCAAGCTTTAACTGCCCAACTGTGCTCTAATAAGTTGGCAGTAGGTCCATACTCCCCCTTGTTTGCTTTCCTTTTTGGCCTCAGCAACTGTGCACAGTTCTAGGAGGAAGGTTTAAATGTTTGAAGTCTTTTTGGCCCCCAGAAAATTTCTTTTTTTTTCCCCCCTTCCATAGCCTCCTTCCTAAAGAAGGAGGTCCCCAGAGTGAAGAAGAAGCCGTGGAAAAATTCCAAAAGTAATGCTTGCCAGAACTCTTGACAAGGAGCTCATATCTGAAAATCATTTCTTGAAAGCAAATACAGAAATTCCCCTATTTCACCATCTTGTCTTCAATCCGGACACACAAAAATCAAACTCCAGAAAAACAGAACACTGACATTCTCATTTTCCCTAAGGTTTCCTTTGCATTGTTAAAATGATGTCATTTACGCCCACTTCAGGATTCTTTTACATTACATGATGGCTGTAAAGGGACCCTAGTTTAAACAAAAATCAAGCCCCAAGAGGTCTTCATCACATTCAATAAGATCACAGTACCAATGCAGAGAATTTTAATTAAAAACTTCAAATAAACTCAAGGGAAGCAAATAATTTGTGAAACTAAGCATATTAGAAAATGGCTCAGCGGCCTACTTGAGTAGACACGAATCATTTCCTAACAGTGTTCTCCACCTTACAAGAAGTGTTGCCAGAGAGACTGTCATCCTCATGCTTCAAGGCAAAATAAATAAACAGCTAAAGTCAGGAAGAACCATCCCTTACAAGACAGCAGTGAGTAGTATTAGCAGCCTTGGACTATCAGGGCCCCTGTCCTAAGCTGCTGTTTTAGCTCTGACTACAGAAGATAGCTCCTTCCCCAACTCTTTGGCTGCAAATCTTTTTTAAACAAAGTACATTGCTGTTCATGTCTCCAGCTCAATGAGATGCCAGCAAAAAAATTGTGTCTGGTGAAAATCTAGTAGAAGATAATCATTGTCAGTAGCAAAAATTGCTGCCTGTTCCTTGCTATCTGCCATGGCAAGTTCATTGAAAGAAAGACACAAGTCAGTCTGGCAAAGATGACAGCAGCATCAGAGCTCACTTTCCTGCCTGAATGAGGAAACAAAGAAGAAATAGTGAAGACAAAATATGAAGTGATTTAAAAAGGTGCATGGATCAGAAAGGAGAACAAAGGGAAGAATAAATGCTGAGTAGGTATTTTACTTCTTTAGAAAGGCCTCCTTTTACTTACAACCCCATTTAGAAATCAAATATTTTAGACAAATATGGCATCATGGGAAGAGTAGTTAAGGAATTATTCCACCAGTATTGATCTTACGTAAGTTCTAATTCCTTTTCCTCTCTAATTTTCAAATGCTTTTAAGACTGCAATATGTAATTTTAAGATTTGAGCCCATTTATCCATAAAGATTTGAAAGAAACCCAATTACGGCCACTACAGCAAACCAGACTTTAAAAAAAAAATTTGACTATGGGCACATATAACACAATGTCTCCATTTAAAGTCTGATTACTCCTACTATATGGTCTAAACAGATCCTAAACCTGTACTCTTTGTTCCTGCAGTTAATTTCTGTTGCAAAATTGCTTCTCATTTGAGAAATGTAGGCTTGTAGAACTAATGATATCCTTTTGTCTGGAGTTTTAGGTCCAGTCAAAACACTGCTTTTACTGTGGAGTGCATTTTGGAAAGCCAGGGAAAACTGGGCCTCCTGAACCTCTTTATGCAATTGCTTCTGGGGCAAGGAGATGTTTACAATACAGATGTATGGAGCTGTACAATACAAATCTGTCTGCAGGAGCCACAGACAAAGCTCACATTTCCATTGCCTCAGACAAATTTCTGGCAAAGGAGGCAACTGAGAACAAAGCTGACTAAATGTGGGACAGCACCTGCCAAAGGGGAGGTACAGTCTAGTTACTTTATTTCTCACAACACAAAGGCTGTTGGCAGGGCTGAATTACTGCTTATTGGTTAAGTTCTCTTTTGCAGGATACTGGTTTTGCACATTGCCTTGGAGATGTGGCTGAATGTCCACCATCATCAGTCTTTGAGAACCTTCAGGGTATCACAGGTATGGTACATCCTGCTTTGAGACAGCAACAGGGACTGTTTGACTGTTGAGGTCCTTTGCATTCCTAGTTTTCTGTCATTTACAAAGAATATAAACCAAATGGAAAGTATACTTATCCAGGGGTTTACATTGCACTGGATTATTAAAATATCTATGGTCTTTTACACAAAGTAATTATATATTTTAAAGAAGCTCCAATATATGAGATAACTGTCCTATATTTACAGCATTTAGCAACTGTATACCCTTTTCCTCAGGTTGTTTTTCAAACTTATTTATTTATATTTAAGCTCCGTAAGGCAAGGATTATCTTCATTCTGTGTCTGAACAGTGCCTAATCTGTCAAAACTCCACTTATTATTGGTCCTCAGGCACTTCTATGAATAAAGCTACTAAAAATAGTTAATTATGTTTCTTAGTTTCCAGCAATACCACAAAAAACCACGTAGATGAGGCCCTTAGTGACATGGTTTAGTGGTAGACTTGTCAGACTTGGAGTAATGGTTGGACTTGATCTTAAAGGTCTTTTCCAAGCCAGCTGATTCTATGATTCTACGATTCTACAATTTTATGACAGGGTCCTCTTTTTTGTTTTGACTTCAGATTTAAGCAGACCCTCTCCTAGGAGTTCTGTTGGGGTTTTATGTCTTTCAAAAGCTGTGTACATACCACAAGATTGCCTTGCAACTGCTTAAAGGCCTTCTTAAAAATCAAAAGTGAATTTTAAGACTTTTTGAGAAAAAAATTTAGAAGCAGCATTGTCTGAAATTCACAGCTGAGTTAGTTCTATTAGACGTGTCTTAACAGACTGACAGTGACTTTTAATAGCACCTCCTTCCCACCTGGCTTTTCATTTCTCATTAAGGGAAAAAAAATCAAATACATCTTCAATCAGAATTAAAGGCTGGCAGCAGTATTTTCCCAGGCTGTTCCCAAGACTACTCAAAGCAAAGCTAGATAATAGTGGTACCTACCTACAGCCTGGTAGTGTATTGGATTTCAGCCTGAGAGAGACCAAGTTACTTTATAAACTCATATACACGTTATGCAGACAAACTGTTTGTCCTACCAGTCAAATACTGGAATCTGGAGTGGGGGGAGGGAGAAGGGAAGAGGACATGCCATGACACTTAACAGCGCACAACTGTTCCAGAAAAAAATAATAATTAAAAAAAAAAAGGTAAAAGACAAGAAGTAAAGAACGTATTCAGCTGTGGGCTGAATTTATGAAAGTAGTGCACAATAGTTGGCCAGGTGATTTCTTCTAATCACAACCACGGATCAGGTTTCTGAATTTGTATCTTATCTAGATTCCTATCTGTGTCTGAAGAATGCAAGACACAGCTCAAAGGTGGTGCAAAAATGACTTACAGCAAGGTGAGTTGCAACTGCTCTATAGATGCAAAGGTATAGTAGCCACATGCTGCTTCCATATCATGCGATCTCAAAAGCATTTCATACCCACTGTTTCTATTGCAGAGGCTACAATTGTGCTGTTTCTGGTTGCCTACATTGGCTGATTGTCCCTGTGGCTGTTAGAGGTGGGCACAACTGGTCTTGTACCAACAAAAGATATAATACAGCCCATGAAGCACTAGGTGCAGGCTCCAGGACTAGACTTTCAGTTCTTTGCTGCTTCTGGGGGATATACATCTACTCTCAAATCACCAGCACCATTGCTCATAAGAGCTCATATTTCTAGGTGTACCCTACGCCGCTACTGTCAAGGCCAGTGGTTGAGGTTGTGTTACAGATAATGAGCTTGTTCCTCAGGCTAGAAATTGATCGTGATCCTTCAGATGCAAAGCCATCAGTGTCAAAATCAGTCTTAAAATGCCAAACACCAAATGTTGTTTAAAAACTTAAATAAGTTCTCAGAAGTTCAGGTCCAAGTTTCCCTTTCTTCCTCCAGCGGTGAAGGCCGACCTCCGCCTCCTACAGCAAGCAGAGCCTGTTGCAGGGGAGCTGCGTGTTTCACAGCAACAGCCTCCGAAGTATGACCTATCTTAGAAAGAAAGGGATGTTAAATTGCTATAGGGGATATGGCACAAATTATTGCTTCCAGGGTTAGAGAAGTGTTGAGCCAAAAGCCAATGTAGAGTTGGCAATCCCTATGGGGGATCCATCCTGTTGCTGGGATGTGCAGCTGTCTGCTTTCTTCACCTAGCAGAAACAGAAAGGAACATATGGTTTCATATATCTGTCTTCTGTGGCATGACCTTTTCTTGTCTGCATAAGGGAAAAGAAGTGTTAAAAAAATCCTACCTTTTTAGTGGTGCATTAATCACCAAGTGCAAATTCGCAATCATCTAAACCAAACACTTGAGTTTGATTTTTATTTAACAGAAATCTTGGCCCAACAGATATGATTTGTGATTATCACATTTCCAGTGTACTAGATTAAAATGACAGCTTTAAAAATCATCATAGAGTGCACTAGAAGCCCTCTCCTTTTATTACAATCTGGTTTTCCCTAAATAGGAATATGAATTCATTGGAACATATTTCATTAAAATGGATGTTTATTGATAAATATTAGAGAACCATTGTAATAAAGGAGTAGCATGCAATAAGGTTTTTAATTGACCATTAGTATAGTTCTTGGATATCTGAAATGATGCAATCTTGACCTTCTTGAAGCACATGAGGTCCATTTTAACAGATTGCTAAAACATGGCATGTCTTGTCTTACTGCAGTATCTTACAGGGTGAAACAAGCTGCATTTTACTGATAACATATTGGCTGCTTTTATTCTGGAAGAATGGATGAGAACACTGTGTTCCATACATGTTGGGAGAACCAGAAAATTGTGGCATTTCTCCCCAGTGACACAGAACTTTATGGGAACATGTGAGTCATACTGGATAGGAATCTGTTGCCTAAACTGAACCATTTTTGACACTGCAGGCAGCCTGCATGCTGTCCAGCTCTCGCTCTAGAAGGTGCCAGCCTCTTCTAGATCCTTTCTTCTTCACTGTCATTTCTGTGTAGATGTCTTGCATAGTTTATATCATCTGAAGGACTTCAAATGCCTACTTGTTGGCACCTGAATGACTACCAGTGCAACCTCTACCTCCCATAATAAACCTGATAGACCAGTACGTATTTCAGCCATGAGCTATGGATAGACAATTGGACAGACAGGTGGATAGGTAAACTCTCTGCAGCACAATTTCCAAGACTTTCCATTAACAAAGTCTGTTGAGGTGTTCTGGTTCTTCCAAGGTAATAGGAAATAGGCAGCAGAGCTCTCTCAGTGCAGTTGTCTCATCTGAGACAGCTGATGCATTTCTCACTAAGAGCTTTTAACCTCTCAAATGCTAGTTCCTGTGAGGCCTTCTCCATGAAATTTTTGGCTCTTCCTCAGAAGAGGATGAGCTAAAGAAAACTGCCAGCCCCTCATGAAGCTTCTCAAGTATCTGTGTCCTCTCTGTGAATATCTAACAAGGACAGGGGTTTCAACAAAATATGTTGAGATTTCCTCCTCTTGTTGCAATTCAGGCAGTGTTATCAGAGCTCAGAATGAGTGGCCACTACTGCTGCAGTTACTGTAAACAAGGGGGAAAAAAGCTCCTAAACCAGAACAGATTAGTTTAGAAATATTCTAAATTTACCTGCTGCTCCAGTGGTCTCAGTACATTTTTTCTTCTTCTAGTATATAAACTTTTACAGCAGAGATTGTCTATATTTGTGCCTAGTACTTTATCAGATCTTAATAAACACATAATAATAAAAGATCCCAAACTTGTATGCTGCAGTAACTTACAAATATGTCAATGCTCTTGAGATTTCCAGTGCATTAAAAAAAAAAAAAAAAAAGCTTATACTAGTTCCTGAAAAATAGTGTGAAATAAATAAGCTATGACAGTACAAAGAAATGTCGGAGAGAACAGAATCAAGTTAGCAAAAGAGCTTCTCTGTTTATTCAGAACACAGTTTGATGCGCTAGCTGTTAAACATTAACGTATTATCTTGATGGATTTTATACCCACACACTTTAACATCACAGATGAAAAAGCTTTCAAAATGGTGCATTGTAATATGTGCTCCATTTATTAAAAATGTATGGGCAAAATAGATTGTATTTTTCATCCTCTTCACATTCTTGTTATTGTTCTCACACTGAAAATCATGAATTCTGTGTTGAAGCTGAAAATGAATTGTAGTTCTCATCAAATATGTTTACAGATGTTATTAATTGAGAAAATAGTACACTGTTCTCAGCCAGAGAATGCTTCATTTATACTCTGAAGAGCTGAAAGATAACCTAAAAGGAGAGAAGAGCACTTAGCAGCTTCTGAGACATGAAGAACATGGTACATGAAGAACATTGTCTCTTCTACCTTTTCTTATTAATAACCTGAAATAGTTTTCACTGTCCTTCAAATTTCACTAATAACTTTGGCAGCCAAAACAAGAACTAGTTTTTCTGAGATTTTAATAACTCTTATGAAGTGTTGAAAACAGGCAATGTTCAAAGTAGATTATGGAATGGACAGCATCCAAAAGCGTCTACATCTCGTGTCCCACTTCTGGTGTTGCTAGTGGCCTAAGCACACCAGCTTTCCTGAATTTCAGTAGGAGATTCAAACTCCATTCATTTCATGGGATCAGGAAATTCATTTCCAGTGGTAATGTTTCATGCATAATACAAGTATTCCTGTTAAAAAAATAAGATCTTTCCTATTTAAAAAGTATTTTACTCTAGAATATTTTTTTTTTGTTTGAACTGCTTTGTATCAATGAAATCAGAATCAGCACTTTTAAGTTTTGGTAGAAAACTGAAGCTATGATTGGCCTATAATTATCTTGCTCCTTCTGAAATAATCTGAATCTTAATAGCATAAAATTGACTCTTCTCTTTCAGGAATGAAAATACAGGCTATTAAGACAGATGTACTATTAGAGCAAGTGTACATGTAGATTTTGGCAGTTAATAAAGAAATGGGGAAAATACAGGATGAACAATCTCTGTATTTAATTTTTGAATTAACTTGTTAAAGTTTTTTCATCACATTTTTGTTGGTTTAATAGGAAAACACAGAATGTCTCTTGTGGTCAAAACAGTATCTTTTCGTTCCCTAGCATGGTATCCTAAACTACCACATTCGAGTATTAACAGTATTTATCCTCTATACATTCCACTAGTACAAAATAGTGTTGCTATGACGAGCACATATACCGAGACATCCCTTACATTTTTTCTAATATATATTTTTAATTATAGCTTACTGCTTTCTGAAAGACGAATATAAAGGCAAAAAGTGGCCTATATAAGAATAGCCAAGTAAGTAAAAAAAACCCAGTTCTGTGCACCAAGATGTATAGCTCCTATCTGCACTGCTTGACAGTGCAAACCACTTTCCAACACTGTGGTGTCTAATAAATATGTCTAACAGCTCAGTAGCAAAGTATATTCCCACTTTGGATGGAACATTGCGATCCCGCAGGATGTTGGTTTATTGTGAGTTTGTCCCGTTGGCGAGTTAATTAATGTCAATCAACAAGAAGAGTTATAAATATCCTTATATACCACACTTTTCCTTTTGCTACTTAGCCATTATAGTATGACGGTTTTGACCTCGGCATGATCATTAGGTTAGCTTGAATTATGTCTTGCTGAAGTTGATCATTTAAACAGTTAACCCTTGCTTAACATGGAGGCTCATTACTGAAGGGCGTCCCAAAGCACAGTCTTTTGTGGCTTAGCAGGGGCTTGCAGGTAGATAGTGACTCCTTTTGTGCTGGAAAATGCTTGAAAAATCACAAAACAAAATGCTTAAACAAAGAATCCACTGTAGTCACATCATATTTCCTACAGAATTCTCTGACAGTGTTTTCAAAACAGGGGGTCTGGTGAACCTTGTGAGGAAATGGCGCCACTGGGTTTGCAAAATACTGGAATAAATGTCATCGCACCAAATCAGAGTGTTCTTAGATGAGATGGGAGAAGCTCAGTGCTTGCAGGACTGGACAGGATGAAGCACTGAAATTGTGTTTGTGCAGCAGCACTGCAAATGTCTTTTACTTGTACTCCGCAGTTTGCAAAGACCCTGGTCCATAAAGGCACCTGCAGATGTGTAATAGCAGCTCTTATTCTGTGCCCCTACTAGACTAGGTACCAGCTGGCAGCTCTAGGACTGCACCCCTGAGCTCAGCCAAACTTGGGCTTAAATTCAGCTTGAGTGAAAGCGACCATACGAGTCTTCTCACGACCTGTTGGAGAAATTAGATCAACAGCAGTTTTAAGTGAGCTTTTCTAACTGGGCTCTTTCAGCTAAGACTTTCCTCCCAACAAGCTGATTTCATCTTGATGCCCCTCTTATTGTGATGGAAAATACTGACTGCTGCTCATGTCCCTATATAGCAGCTAGAGGCGCTTGGGAGTGGGAAAGACCAGAGCATTTCCTATCAGCCAGTCCCAGGTGCCTGTGTGCTGTCTGTTCACTGCTGCAAATCCTTTCTGAGCAAGCCGCCTGCCTCCACACCAAGTTTAGGAGCTCAGATGTTTGCCACAGAGTACAGCCTCCCACTCTCTGGGCCAAATTCAGGAAAGACAAGCATTTCGATGCCTAATTTAATTACCCACATTATTTATTGGCTCCCACATCTTTCCATTGATTCTGTGTCAGAACCTAATTTAACAGTAGTGGAGTGACAGAGAACAGAGCACACCCAGGGGTTTATGGCACTTACATTGTTTTCCTAAAATATCCTGAATCATGCTGGTATTTGTTTTTTCTCTGAGGAATGGGAAAATATCAGGAATCAGAACTAAACACTTTGACATATGATGTCAGAGTTTTGCCAACAGCTTCAGTTGGCATGATTGAACAGTAGCTGGCCAGCTGCTAACAAGATAAAAACATGTCCATGTGTTAATACATTTTCATGATGTCCAGATGTGTACATTTATAAGCCCAGGAAAGGGCAGCCATGTTAATCTGAATTACGGTGCGTCTTTTCTAACTTGACAGAAGTGCTACTCTTGCTGCTGCTCTTTAATATGAGGTAGTCCCTGTCACCTGGCAGGAGGACACCTCTTCCCCATATCCCACTGTTAATTTAAAATATTTGTGTAGCATAGTAAGTAGGGAAGAGCTTTGTCAGTAGAAAATCCTGATAAACACACAAGTCTAAAGATGCACATTCTAGGGGAAACCCTGGCTTTCCCAAGAGGAGAGCTTCACAGACCAGCTAAGCCAAATTATTAGAAATCTGAATGAAGAGTCTTTCTCACTAAACTAGAGATTACTCTGGTCCTGCAAGCCAGCCAGCATCTGATGGGGGATCAGATGCATAACTCTCCCACTGGAAAAACATCAGATTCTTTCATATCCTGAAGTTAAAAGTCTTTCATTTGTATGCAGAATCATACAATGGTTAGGGCTGGAAAGGACCTGAAGATCATAGACTGTTGTATCACTTTTTTGGTGCCTTATAGGAAGATGAGTCATTATGAGAAACTTGCAGATGGAGAAGGCTTGACACTGGCATGGGGAAGTAGTAATCATGAGTATGGGTGAGAGGATGGGAGGAGAAGGCAGAAGAGATGACTAGAATATTGATATTGCCTGCGCCTGACAGCCTCAGGAAAACTTATTAGGGTAGAGGAAGCTGACGAATTCCATATAAGAAAATTGAGTCTGAATATTAATAGGCTCTGCTCGATTACTGAATAGGTTTAAATCCATTAAATTTGAAGGGGCTTAAAGTTTGAGAAAACACATTTTCTCTTTCTTGTGACATGATGAATAATGCAAGGATTAGGAGATACTACTTTTTGTAAGGATGTAGACCCATGCGTAGCTGCGGGTTAGCATGTAGCTGGTGCACAGCTGAAGTCCTACTAAAATAGTTTCTTTTTTGAGGGTTTCCATGGAACTCAAATGGTGAACTGGGCTCTGTTTCTACATAAGCTTGGCAGCGTCACTCAGTATTTGCCATCAGACAAGGAAAAAGCGTTGCACAGTGTATTTTTCATTTGTTTTGCAATTATTCTGTTTTAAGAATAATGATTTGCCGTTGCTTGGCTCTGTGATTCATTTATTGTTTTCCCTCATTTCCAGACGAATTGTAGTTTTTAATCTGTTTTCTGTCATGTCTCATTTCAATGAAGCACACATACTGCTCTTATTGCCATGCAAATAGGTGCTATATAAATAAAATGTATTATTATGATCATCAAAGTAGAAGAACCCAGAGTCATCTGTTACACAGTGTGCTCTTTGCCAGACTCACAGTCCATCTCTCCACTTCTGCTGGCAGTGCTCTGGGTAGGTGGCATTCTGAGCCATACCAACTGCGAAGCACCAGGAGTACCAGAGTAAACAGAAGTAATGAGTCAGATTTATCCCTGTTACAGAGAGTTACACCTTATTTCTTCAGGCAAAAACCAGTCATAAGAATACAGCTATGAGTTTTAAGATCATCATACCTCAGAGGAATGGAGATAGCAGATCAGCACCTGGGTGGGAAGCCTCCCAAGTGCACCTATAGCCACAGCCTGACAACCATATTCCCATGTCTCTCTCCTGCCCTTACCTTCTGGATGCTCTCCTGCTTCAGCTGCCTCCCAGAGGGGTAAAAGTTTCAATTGCAGAGGCGCAAAAGCATCCCCCCATCTGCCTTTGCTCAGCTTTCCTTCAGCCAGGCAGTGTGTAGAGAAGCTTCTGTGCGGAAATAGGATGCAATTCTGGGGAGGCTGCAGCTTGAAGGGCTTTAGGTCCTCCTAGCCCTACCAACAATATTGCTGTAAGGTGTATAGTATATGCACATTAGTATATACTCGTAGTATACACACATTACATATTACATAGTGTAGAGTATGCATAGTGAGGGTTCTTGTTTGGGCGATTGAACTGTAAACTGAACTCCTGGAGATATAAATGTGACAGCCAGCCATGTCTTGCTTTGCTCAGAAGGATGAGGACATCTGACATGTTCACTCCAGGAGGACATCTGACATGCTCACTCCAGAATGACATCTGCTTGAAGATGAGAAACCTCAAGAAATGTATTTTGGGGTGCTGTCTGCATGGTGTGTTGCAAGGCAGGAGGAAGAGAACTGGTTCACATTCTATTTATTAAGTTGTTCTGCTTTAAAACAGAATATATGTTGTGCTAAATCACACCAAAAAATTAAATGTGTTTCCTGGATGCCTGGGTAAAAGGGGCTGATCTACATCAGTTCCTAACACATCGTGATTCATTGCATTCTCTGGACTCCTGAGAGAGGTTAGTTAGCCTGCATTCGTCACATCTTGCTGCTGCCACTTTCTGTGCTGGCATGTAATGTGTCTATGGGCTCTAGATTTCCTCATCACTTGTGTTCCCATGGTAAGCCAAGACTTGTCGTATTTTGCAATGCTCCTGAGGGAGCCTATTGAAAATCAATGCACTCCAGCTTCTTGAAGGTTTTCTTATCATTTATTCCAGCCACCAGCTGGGGTATAGTAAGATTTACTTCTATGGGACTTCTGCTGAACATCCTAAGGACGTCCAGATGCAGGCTGTACACCAAGGAGGTTGCATGTGCATACCAGAGTTATCTCAGAGTGGGAAGAAAAGCCTGGTTGGATGTAGGGCACAAGGAGAAAAAAACTGCCAGACTGCAGCAGCTCTTCATAATAGGGATGTGTTATTTTAATGTTTAGGACAGGATACATGGAGGATTTTAAAGCCCAGTACAAATGGCATAGGACTGGGGAGCTTGAAAAGGAGGACAACTACAACATACTGCTCTTTAACACCGACCCGTAGAGGTACACATCATATGACAGCCTCCCATTTCCTTGTAGGACTCCAACAGCTGCTGGTGGTACTATCAGGCAGCAACAAAACTCCTGAGTCCTGGCTGTGTTATCATGTCAGCAGCAATGGCAACCAGTATTATGCTTGCAGAGTGAATGCAGTGTGGAGGATTTTTCACCTGAGTGTACTGGAGGCTGGCAAGAAGCATGTGGTGCAGATAAACCAGGTGACAAACGCCTTCATATACCTTTATGGTAGTGCAGAGGGGCTGCAGAGCTTGCTGCTGCATGGACGTTTGATGTGGGCCCAAAGCAAGCTCTGCATGCCAGGCACTACAGTGTGGACACAACTGTGGGAAGTCAATTCGTATGGTGAATTTGAGCTCTAACACTTAGTGCTCCAAGGAGCATGGCTGAGTGACTCCCCACCGATCTGCTCTCCCCACTGAGGCTGAGGGACACTGGTGCTGGGAGCTGGGTAAGACGCGACCCAGCTTTTCTGGGCTTACTAACCATATCAGTACTGACTCAGTTCTCTCCCCTAACACCTCTGCAGCTCAAAGATGGCAAATTACCAACACTGAGATCCACCTCAGAGATAAACCTCTACTCTTCTGGTGCGTTTCTGTTCTGGCATCTGCTGAATACCCGAAGACACATTGTGTGATGAGCTGCAGCAGAAATAACGTATATTTTTAGTAGTGAGAGCCTTTTTTGCCTGGCTGTCAAGCCATCAAAAACACCTTTGGGTTTGTGCAAGGGGATCAGAAGTGAAAGCTGCCAACTTACTTCTTTGACAGCCTTGTTCTTAGTTAATGTGTCCCACTATCCCCCAGCATCAGCCTTGTCCCAGTTATTACAAAGTGATCCTCTTTAATCCAGTTTTTCATAACCACCCTCAGGGGGTGTTTTAACTCCAATGGTTAACAGGTATCAGCCCCACAGCACCTGCTGCACTTTCCACCTTCCCTGTCCCCATGCTCTGCCTCCCAGCAATCAGAGAGCAGTGGCTTTTTGCTGGCAATCTCTGCTCAGCAAGGAAAAGGCATCCCAGGAATGCCAAGATGCATGTCTTTAGCATGCGGCTTGATTCATGCCAGGAGCATTCTGAAAATTGACTGAATTTCATTGATCTGCAGAAGGAAACAGCAGGCTTCCCTCGTCATAAGAAACTTTTCCCTTAGAAAGCAAATATCAGGTATTTTCTATGAGTAATACCACTACCCTTTCTGATGGGACCTTTAAATGTATCCAGACAACATTAGATGCAAGGTAAAGAACTATCGGAGAACAAAACCAATGGTTCTGGCTGCATTGCTGATCTGGACAAACTGCTGCTGACTCATTGCCAGCAGTCACAAAAACTTCCAATTTTAGCTGTTTCCTGGTTAAGTACAAAAAGCAGAGTTTCACACATCCACCGAGGCGTGGTGTACGATGTCAAGGGACAGATCAGTGCAGCTCCCAGCTGCTGAGCACATGCAAGGCATTTGTGAGGCCTGAAGTAACATTGTGTGTCTCAGAAAATCCATCTCAGATGCCACAGGAATTGCCGGGGCGCTCGCTGTTGAGGTTGTACTGTTGGGTGTTTTATAAAAGCTGGTATTTTTCATTTTGGTTGTCAAGGAATTGAAGCAAACATCAACAAGAGATACTGAGATAGTCTCAGAAACAGCCCATGATAAGGAAAGCTGAGCAAGGAAGATTTGTGGTTATCTGATACCAGCAATGCAAATGCCCATGCAAATGGCTGTGCTGATTTAGAGCTCAGCATCTGAAGCCAAGTGGTTTGAGTTGGATGAAACTGTATGGACTGTGAAGGTAAAGCTTGGGCTTGCCTCTGCTCTTGGGTTTTCCTGCCAGGAAACCAGGATGCCTCCTCCAAACTGCAAAGGATGAGTTGAAATTGCAGGCTACTGTAGACAAACAGGGAAAGTGCGAGGTGAAATGCAGCCACAGCCCCAGATGAACATGCCTCTGTCGGAGCACCTTCTGACTACCTCAACCACTGTGAAACATGGGACTCACTGAAAAGAAATCAAGGTTTAGGCAGGGGAAACAGCTAATTAGCTTAGCTCTGGACTGAACAACAGGGAAGGAAGGCCGTTCTCTGTCACTTCATGGATAATCCTGCGTCTTGATGAAAGTGGTTATTTGACAGTCTGAAATCCCTTCCAAAATTTCTATTCATAACAAGTTAACAACAGCATGGCTGAAGATCCTTTCTTACCAACAGATTTGGAGGAAAAAGAGGAAGATTTATCTGAAGTTGTTAAACTTTCACTTACCACTGAATTTTAAATGCAGCTTCAAAACCACCATATTCTGACTTCTATGACAACTTGCTCAAGAACAAGGATATCCATCATTAAACAGATGCTCTAAAAAAAATCCTTCTGCAGAACTTCATCTACTTCAGCTGAGCAGTTCAGACTATCTATATCGCAGTAACATCTGGCATATGTACTAGTTGCTCAGCTTTGGTTTGTAAATATGTTTGCTCTTAGCACCATTTGTTAATATAATTTTTCTTGTATGGGTGGATTATTTTCCACTGTGTAGGACAGTTAAGAATTTCCCATTTATAACAACTTAATTTGTCAGTTTTGTCAACATATATACAACTAATAAAAGCTAATAGGTACCTGGTATTAAATTGCACTGAATGTTGGTATGTTCTAGGTTTAAGTAACCCTGAGTACAGGCTATTGATTTTACTGATCTGTGAATGCTCAGCACCTCTGAGACTTGCGTCTGTAAAGTGGTCTTGGTTTTGTAACTGTCCAAACTAATAGCCTTAATGCCTAAGAATTGTTCTTTCCTCTCCTGAAAATAACGATCACATTCCTATTGTGACTCTTACACTCCCTGAGGATTTCTTTGCCAAAGACCAGGGCAAATGACTACAATCTCTAGTGTATCAACCTTTAAAAATAGCGTGACAACACCAGCCTGCACGTACTCTGTCTTCATCTCATCAGAGACTGAAACTTCCTGGCAACTGGAGAAAATGCCATTAATACTTATAGGCTTTTATTAGCCAGGCCAGATTTGTTTTAATTTTCCTTTGGCAATAGCAGTAGCTCCTTAAGACTGCACAAGCAGCTACACCTGAGCAGAATCCAAAGAGGACACCTTGCTTCCCCCATTAGCTCTTGCACAGTGGCTGGGAACGAGCACCTGTTATTTCAGTGCATGAGTCCTCCTGACAGTCACACAGCTAAAACCAGCTGAAACTCACAATACAACCATTATTTTAGCCAATGTAACTGTAAGTCTGAAGATTTGCCTAACCTGCACCACACATTATTGCTGAAAATCTTGTAGTGCTTTTCGAGGCAGACACTCCTAGTTTACTCTGCTCAGCAGAGAAGACACAATTCAACCTTAAACCCCACAAAACAAATGCAAAATTTATTGGTTGCATGAAATCAAGCATTTGTAGGGAAACCAGTAATAACATGAGGTAATAATTTGGCTGTGATTAAGCCCATTTCTATGCAATTGATTTTTGCAGTCCGAAATGTTTCTCCCTGGAACATGATTTTTGTGCTGGCTGTCAAAGCTGTGAGTTTGCAAAATCATTTGGGCCCTCCATCTTGGAGTCAGTTCACCTGACTTGTTGGGTAATGATGACTCCTTGGTAATTTCTTTCCCTGGCAGAGCTACCTTTAACCAGTCATTCCCCCCACCAATAACACCTATTTCTGCATTCTGTTCTCATCTCAATTCTAGTGAGAATCGTGCTTTGCAAACTAAATAGAGGGAAAAATGCAGTACTATCTGCTTTGCTTTTATTTTGATCATAGTCCAACCATGCACCTTAAAAACTTTTACTTTTTCATTTTGTTTGAAGCCTGCACATTAAGGTTCATTTATATTTACAAAAATATATAGGTAGATGTTGTTGTCTTTGAGAGCAACTAATTGTTATTCTTTGACAGAGCTGTCACTAGAGGGTCCATTTTGAGCTCATTCATTGAAAGCTGTGGCAGCAACAGCAGCCAGCCTTAGCTCAGCTCTGCCTCCAGAGATTTGCAGAGAAGCTATTTGGAGTTTATCACACAGTTTTGCAAAACACTACAGCCTCGGCAAGCTGTCATAAAGAGCCTCTCATTCCAACTGGGCTCGTTTACAAGTGGTATTTTATTACCCTCTGCTCTGTTTTACCCTGCACCTTGCAAAATCTTTCTTCACCTCTTTTACTGTGTTGATAGATTAAAGAATTCCAAAATACGACTCTGAAAAATGCTTGGTATTTTTAATGCATTTATAATTCAAGAGCTATCCAGCTTCACTCAGATGAGAGGTCTTTGATGCTAAGCTGTTCCACATCCTGAGCCCCGCTAGCAACAGCCTGCAGCTGAAAGCCTTACCCTGAGCAGAGCTACTTCCTAAAGCCACTCTGCAGGCCCACAACTTCTTCATATCCATGACTGCCATTTCCCGATGATCAGCCGCTTCCAGACACTGTTTTTAAGAGAGTTTTTGACTTGAGCAACAAAAGCCACTGGTGTCCGAAAAGCAGTTCACATTTCATCTCATGAGGAGGACATCAGAGCAAATAAACTTCCACAAGGCCAATTTCACTCATGTACCTTGCCCTTATGCACACTGGGTCAGCCAAAAGTTCCCAGGGAACTCTGCTTGAAGCCAGCGCAGTGGCTCCATGCCACTCTTTCCTCAGCACGGTGTGGCAAGGGATTGAGGGTAAGAAGCTTGAATTTGGGGTTGTATCAGACTTGTCATTTTAAGTACACTAATCTGCCTCAGCAGAAACCTAGGTGTGCCGTCCTCACCAGCTCCTGGCACTCCAAGCAGCAGTGCTGCCAAATCTCACAGTTTTATTTCAGGGCACATAAACATTTGGTGTTTTTCCCAAAGTCTCAGCTCCTGGAGTCAAGTGATTATGTGCACACACCAGCTTGTAAAGGTGAAGAGCCAAGTCCTTGCCATCACTCTTCCCTTTCCAGCAGAGCTAGAATGTCACAGGAAGGGAAGTAAAATGCCCCATTTGGCTTGTAAATGGTAGTGGATGATATGGTCTTGCAAGCCAGGTGCATACTGCCAGCACATCAACAAGGCTTGGAGTCACATTCACCGGCAACAAGAATAGAAATGAAGGAGCCAGGTTTGTGCAGCTGCCCAGCCCCCTGGGGATGCTCCAATTCTAGTTCCACGTTTGATGCAAACCCATCACACAACACTGTGTTTTCCAACTTGGAGGGAAAAGCAGCTGCCACCTTGAAGTTGCTATGTTGCGTGACTGCCTGCTAGCTAAGCTTCCCTCCCTTCCAGCCCTTATGGTTAACTCCTGCTCTGCTTTCCTGTTTCTCTTAATCCCCAGAGGCAGTGTGTCCTCAACATACTTTTCTAGCCAAGAAGGAACTGACTTCTTCCTGTGCATCAATTTCATTGTCATTCATTCATTAATTCTGTATGAGACTTAAAAATCATTGGTTTGCATGGGATTCTTGTCCCTGTTTAGTGGCAGTAATTCAGATGATTTCCATCTTCCACTTCTTGTTCATTCACGTTAGTGGGTGACAGCCTGTAACAAATGCAGTAATACCTGGCAGGCAGTATTTATTGGCCTAAATTCCAATTCTTTCGTAAGGTAATTAATAACAAACGTTTCTGTCATTTCTTATGATAATAATTCTGAGAAACATTTTTTTAACCCATGTAAGTGATGATGATTTGCAGCTTTGCAGATAGGTGACTGGAACTAACTCCTCTTTGTTATGCAGAGGGTTCTGTCTGTTGTAAAATGAAGTTTTCTTCAAATCTCACCTATAAAGCAGTCAACCCACATTTCATTTGTTTTTCCTCTAAGACTTTCTCATACTTAAAATCATAATGTGTTTTAAAACCATGTGTTTGAATCTCTGATGTCAATATTGCAGCAATTTCATGGTTGCCAGCAGTAACTTTTCTGTGTGGCCACACCAAGAGTTTCACCTCATCAGAAGACCTCGGTTTCCTTCTCCAGCCCATCCTGGTCCTCCAAACTTTTGCATTCTCTTATTAAGATAAGCTTTGCTTCCACACAGCTTGAAGAACCTAGCAGGTATGTCTGCTCTCTCAAATTGCTCTTCTGACACAAGAAAAATAAAGTTAAGAATATCATATCTGATTTAGAACACATTGCACACCCTCTGAAACTTACCATCTCATCCAAAAACCCTGCTGCTGAGGACTGCCAGAAGCTCAGCCATAATTACAGTTAGTGCTAGCATTAACTGGAAGTCTTGTGTTTCCTCTCCTTCCCTCCCCTATTAGCAATTTCTGCCTAATGAGAAGTGTAATTGATGGGATTGCTTTCACTTTTGAGAGGAAGGGCAGCCTTCCGCATTGCTACATGAAGCCCCATCCATCCAGATGTGCGTTTCTGCATCTCTTCCTCATGCCCTTGCCAGACCCTGGGATAGGGAGCAGTGCAATGGTGTGGTACACACCCTCTTCTGGTACCCCTGTTGTCGTAACCCTGTGGGTACAGCTGTCTTCTGAAGGGATGCACAAATCCTTAGTGGGGAGGTGGTGGGGACAGGCACCACAGGACCCCTCTGGGGACTCTGTCACAAGCAAAGGCTGACAGGGGTCTGGGCTGAGGGCTGTGGGTGCAGGTGGGCACAGAACCCTCCATCTGTTTCATGTGGACTATTGAAGGGCTCATCATACAGCAGCTTTTGATCCCTACACACTTTGGACCAGAGCCAAAAGCCATGACGTGGAGATGAAAGCTTCTGTATCCCTAAAGCAATCTCTATCCTCTAAGCCATTCAAGTCCCTCTAAAGCCCTGACTGTTTGCTAGCTGAAGAGTTTTAGGTTGCTTATGTAGCCAGGATGAGAGTGGAAACACTCCTGCAGAGAACACCTGTACTCTTTTTATTTTAGATGCTCAGTATTTTCTTGTCAAAATATGTAGTTATTTGTTTGTTTGTTTGTGCTGTACCACTGCCCTTTGATTCATGCCCACTCTACAGCAAGGGGATGTGCCTGGCTTAACTTCTAAAAATGTGCTACCTTACATGCCTCTTTTGTTACTTCAAACAAAAGACTCTTATTAGTATGGACTGTTCTATTTAAATTACATGTTTATGCTTCTTGAGTTTATTGACTTCCATTAGCTTTAATTCTTACACTGAAATAAGCAGTAAAATAAAGATGAAAAACATCCAGTTCTGCCAGGGTCACATTTTTCAGCTGAGCTGCTAAGGGGATATTAAACATGCTTTGGCTTTTTTTGATAAATTGTGATTTCTCTTTCTCCCAAATTCAACAGAGGAGGTTTATTGTGTGTTTGTTTTTTCCACCTCTTTGTAAAACTCAGTGTGTTTTTACAGTCTTTGGTACAGGGGGCCTAAGTCTGCAGAGCACTTATGCATGTACAAAAAAATCCTCAGAGTGACTCCTGGAAGCAGTTGGTTAAAATCAGAGTGATTTAAGAGGCACAGAATATTCTGATCTGCCTGATTTTAATCAGCTTGTTTCAGAAGGTGGTCCCTATGCTCTGTTTTTTTTCAGATGCTTCATCCCCATGCAACGTGAATTTGCTATTACAGCAAGGTCAGTAAAGCACTGTCTCTGCTGAGATCTATTGGAGTTTGCTACTGACTTCAGTGGAGTCATGATTTACCAGTGATATAGCTGGCACTTATCTACTTTTGATTTGACTGCTGTAGCATTTCCCATTTCTCATACACATGGAGAACACATATTTACATGTATTTGTCATCTGTGGATACATTGGCTTTCACCAGATAACCCCAGTGCAAGCATGAAGTTTAACACACAAATGCCTGCCATTTGATTCTGGAGCAGATGAGCTTTTATGAAGAGACCTGATGATCTGTATGAAGGTCCTTAAAATCACTGTGCAGGATTTGAGCAAAACAAAACAGGTCACCAGTCTGGACTCTTACACAATGATTTGAGATTGTGGAGCAAAGGGTACCCAGGAACTCTCTACCAAAATTTCATTTTTCCTAATCACAGTAATATTTACATAAAATCATACTCCTTAGCACTGCCACCACCAGATTACGGTGTTTAAAAGATGCCTCTTTCAGTGCATGCCTAGAAACATGTAGATTTACTGCTTGCTGAAGAAAGGAACCACACTTGCTGTTAGACATCATTCTCTGATCTGGCCTGCTTCTCAGATGAATCAGGCTGGGGCTGCATGCTCTGTAGCTGGTAGAACTGCTCTAATTCCCTGAGATGATAGTTCGGAGATTTTAAAGAAATAATCCTATAGTGGAAAGTGTGGAAAGTCTCCAAAGATAAATAATTTAATTTACACTGTATCTGTACAAGAATCATAAGCAGAATTAAATTCATTAATAGAGATGTTTGACTACATTCACAGTGATATGCAAGCACATTAAAAGCTCCAAGTTAAATTCTAAATAAAGTTGAGGGTGGCTCTTCATTTAATTTAAAAGCATATATTTTTTAGCTAAGACACTAACTGTATTGTGGGCGTTGTGCTTCTACTGATGAATAATTTCTGAGTCTCAGAGCCCTCAGCACTTCAAGAAAGGTGATCAGCACCTCAAAGAGCATGGACCTAACTCTAGCAAGCAAGAGGATTTTCATCATTGGGTGTTAAAGAAAAATAAATTTCCAGTAAACATTAAGCATGCTAATGAAATTCATTCTAGTGGTAGTGGATTTATGCTCTATTTACTATTTTTTACTCAAGAAATTGCAATTACCTAAAGATAAAGGGAGATGCATACACAAGAGTTTGAGATGTGAAAAAGGAAAAAAAATGAACCTTAAGAACTCCGTGAATCTATTTGAAATTTCCTTTTAGCTTTAGATTTCTATTGAGGAAAGTATTTTAATGAGGAAATAAAAGTGTAAGTATGTAATTTCTGAAGTGTTAGTTGGGTTTATTGACATAACTCTAGCAGCAGCAGAGTGCAAGCAAGGACCTTGAAACAATGAACCAGCCAGTTGCTGAATGGCAGCTTAAATGCAATTGAATATATAATCAATCATATATTTTGTCCTAATTGTCCTTAATAAGAAAGTGTGTGTGTGTGTTAGCTCAAGAGCATATGTGTGTGTGTGTGTGTATATGTGTTTCAGCTTGAGACTGAAACTCTGGAACCTGCATCCAGTTAGACAAGTCTGGATGTGGCTGTGGTCCTGATTCAGCTCTTGCTATTATTTACTTTTCAAGAATCACAGTACACAGAGAAGTTGTTCAATACAAGCTGTACCTATGGAAATGGTCAGAAATGGTTGGTGGGCAGATTGCAGCTGCCTGTGCTCCAGTGGCCAAAGGGCAGTTTCTCCAGACAGACACCCACATTACCAAACTTGCACGCGTCTGCACTGTGTACCGAGGTCAGAGGCTGCTTTTGACAGTGTTTGCTTTAACTGTTTGTCCAGGATTTGCTACATTTGTCCAATCAAATACGCACACTAGCTAGTGCCCCGATCACTAGTAGGGGCATGAAGTCAATGGAATAAGGTACACCACTGAAAGTCCTGCTCAAAAGGGCACATTCAGCACAGCTTCTCGACACCCAGAAGGAAGGAATCTGAAAAACATGGCACAATAGCTGAACATTGCCAGTGGAACTTCTCATATACTACACACAGGCACGATCAAAATAAATTACTGGAAATATCAAACTATTTATAAACATAAACACTACTAACCACTTGACTTACAGCTCAGGCAAAGAGGAATCACAGTTTTCACACAATTCCAAGCCTCATGTAAAATACCAGCTGCTTCTGGCTTCAGAGTAAATATGTGCTTTTATTATCGGGCACCTGACATTTGCAGGATGAATCCTGGGTGAGTTTTAAAATAGAGAATGAAAGTAAAAATCTTTCTGATTTGATGAAATGTAAACTGAGCAATTCCTGGGAAGACTATGATTTTCTGCTCCTGAAAAGAAGCACCTGGGTATTGTCTTAATTGTCTGTTTCCAGCAGATAACAAGAAATGAACACCTCAAAGCTCTGTTTGTGTCACCAATGCAGATAACCAATCTTTTCCATAGAACTGGGTATTGTTCAGATTACTCAGAAAACAACTTTTATTTTAGATCTCCCTGAAACATCATGCTAAATACTTCCAGGCCTATATCACAAGATACCTGAGAGGGAATGAAAAATAGCAATTTCCAAGTTCACTTGGTTTTTAAATCAGAACTGTAATGATTACTTCAATCCTTTTCTATTCTTGCCCTCAGAGATAGAAAATGTTTCTGTGTAAACAGGTAGGATGAGAAATAGATAGCATTTAAAACCTGTTTTCAAGATCTCACGAATTTTACCTCATGGTCACCATGGGTTCTAAACCATTGTCTTGTCCTGGCACAACAGAAGGGACAAGTGAATGAAATTGCATTTCTATAAAATAGGGAGATAAAGACCTGCAGAGAAAAAATGTTAGCAGTTGCCTGCTGATGTGACTCTACCACAGCTAATACAGCAGCAAATGTGGCCATTGAATTATGTTTTGCTCCTAATTACCAGTAGAATCAGCAATGCACTAATGCAAGACCTGCATGTGGCAAAAACTTAAGCCCTGGTGACCTGAGATTAATAGTCATGTATTTAGATTGCTGTCAGTTCCCAGGATTTAAGAAAAGCCTGAGATTTAACAGGGTGATTGGAGCAATTGTAAGAGGCTGCTGTTAGAAACACTGGACTAAACTTGAACTGTAAACCAATTCTTAAAGTAATGTACATATATAAACGAGGATATCAGGTGACCATGAAATGTCTTCTGTTATCAGCTAGGGAGACTTTCAGGAACTCTAGGCCCTTGAAGTGGCAAAATCCTTGGAGGTTGGGTCAGAGGAAGGGCTTGGAAAGCCCGGCAGCTTTTGCAGCACGGGCCAAACATAGACATCTGTATTCCTGGCCGCTTCTACTGCAAGCGTTGTTTGGGCTGTTCTTCAGCTGGTATGGCTCTTTAGAAGTGCCTGTGTTAACAGAAGAGTTGTAGGAAATCCAAGCTGCTTCCTTCATTGGAAAAACTTTAATTCAGCCATGCATCTTCACGGGCAAGGACTGACATTACTGCTTGTACAGTATCAGATATAAAGCTTCATACAGAGAACATTTCTGCTCCGACCGGCTCACGTGTCAATATATTCATAATGGGAAAAAAAAACCCTGAGAGAAATGTTACTGTCCTGGTTTCAGCTGGGATAGAGTTAATTTTCTCCCTCACAGGTGGTACAGTGATGTTTTGGATTTAGTATGACAATAATGTTGATAATATACCGATATTTTAGTTGTTGCTAAGTAGTGTTTATACTAAGTCAAGGACTCATGCCTTACCAGTGAGTTTGCTGGAGAGGCACAAGAAATTGGGAGGGGACTAAGCCAGGACAACTGACCTTAACTGACCCAAGGGATATTCCATACCATATGATGTCAGGCTCAGTATATAAACTAGGCGGGAAAGCTGGCTGCGAGCTGCTGCTTGGGAACTGGCTGGGCATCGGTGAGCATTGTGCATCACTTGTTTTGTATTCTAATTCTAATGTTGTTATTACTATTACTATTATTATAATGATTGGCTTCTTTTCCTATACCATTAATCTCTCTTTACCTCAGTCCACAAGTTTTCTCACTTTTATTTTTCCAATTCTATTCCTTATCCCACTGGAGAGAGAGTGGGTAGCTTTGTGGTGCTTACTTGCTATATGAGGATAAACCATGGGAATTTGGGGAAATATGTGGAGGAAAAATATGCTCTGATTTCTTTTGCTGAAGTACTACAAGCTTCAGTATCAGATTGTTCCCTTTGACTGTGAGTGGGAAAGGATGAAAGCCTGACATAATCTTGGGCAGTGTCAGGGACCATAATTCCTCCATAGCACTGTCCCTTCATCAGCTGGATACAAAATAAGATGCCCTGAGATATTTCAGTGTGCCTGGAGTAATCAGTGAGGCAGGAGAGATGGATCAGGAGACCAGCTCCTGTCTGTAGCACTGTCCTCAGCTGACCCCAGGGATTTCTGACTGGAAATCAGAGCTACAGCTAATGCTGCTTGACACACATTTAACTCTCTCAGGGCCTCCTTTTTGCTTCTGCACAGCTGCCATGGAAAAAACAAAATATCAGAGCTGGATTTTGTGCTTCCCACAGGGTCGTGCTGCGAGGAGGACTAGAAAGATGGAGAAGAAGCGTGAAAGTGGAGTCCCTTAAAAGATCCATCTTGCAGCCCCATAGGATACAGCCTGAGAGAGAGGCCATAGTTTAAACTTGTGTAAATATCATCTATCTCCCATACCTTGCCCACAGGAATAACAAGGGTCTGCAGCAAAAAGCAGTGAGAGTTCTATATTGTCTTTCATGCTGGTGTATTTGGATAGGAACTAGAAAATAAACCTTGAATTTCATAACCTTTTCAGACTTCAAACATATATACAGCACTGCTTTCCCTCTTTCAGAATTGCAAGCTGAAGAAAGTGTTTTATCTGTTATAACCAACTTAGCACCACTCAAGAGCATAAAAATGATTTCCTCCTCAATCATTTTAACATCATACATTTTAGGTGCAAGTCATTGGTTTGTAGATTTGCTAATTTAACATTCACATATGTCTCCAGTGGAAAATGGTAACACAAACTTTTACATCTAGAATAATGTGAAATTATTCTGAACTCTGAACCAAGATCTGAGAGAGATTCATGATGTGGCGTCCCTGGGATTTCCTCACATCACCTCTGCAGCATCATCTAACCCAGGTCCCTCCCAGGGAGGCAGGGTCCACATCACAGGAGGAAACCCAACCTCACAGCCTTCCTAGGTATGATGGCCTCCCTCCAGGTGAGAACAGCTGGTCCTACAGTGTCTGTTATCAAGAAGAGCGCAGGCAGCCAGGCATTTCTTGAGGTTGATGGGGAATATAGCATTTCACCCTGAAAAAGGAGCCCTTCCCAGAACCCAGGCAGGCAGCGAAGCATCAAAGAACTTCAGGCAGCAGAACCCTTAGCTGGATGTTTTCTCCCCTTTGCAGAGAGATGGCTGTTTTCTGCCCTGTGAAAAAGCCAAGAGCTATTTACCAGGAATCAGCACAGTGCTGGACCTCCTGGTAACAAGAGCGTTGTCAAGCCAAGATGAACTCAGAGTTGCCTCAGCAGTTGCAAGAGGTTAACCTTAAACTGGATCTCCAGTTCAAACTTGTTAAAATTTGCAATCAGTAATGTAACAGCACAAATTCTTCCAATGATGCAGAACTTCCAAGGGAAGCTGAGCATGGGTTAGACATTGCCCTGGAAGCACCCCTGGAGCTCCCTTCATATGCAGTTTTTTCTTATCTTCCTGAAAAAGAGGTTTTGCGAGTCATATGAAGGAGTGAACTCAGCATGTGATTCCAGAGCAGTATTCAGCTCTTCTCTTGCCATATACACAAAGAGTGGTTTTAGTGCACATCATCACATAGTGATTAATGGCAACATGGCATTTACTCCAGGGATCACAGCCAACTTAAACATGAAAACCCACGTTGACTCGAATGGACAGAGAGGCATATAAATTTTATTTATTTTGTCAGCCAAATAAGCAAACTGTAAAAGTAAGAATACAAAAATCTGCTCTGATGTTTGCTTTTCACAGGGATAAAGTGATTTAACAAAATTACCAACCATGATTTTTTCTGAATAGGGTTACACATGCTGGCCTGCTACCACTGCTGTAGCTAAGCTGTACTCGGCACAGTACCAGATGCAAGAAAGAGAAAAGAGAGAGGGAGTTTCCCCTGTCTCTTTATTCCTTTCTTTTGGTTTCCTCAAGGGATACCGTGAAGATACCAGCCTCAAGAATGACCTCAGTTATGGTCAAACCTAAGGGGCTGTTGCAACAGCAAGGGGTCACTGCCCTGTAGTAGCATTTACGTTGTGCTGCCTCCTCCTTGCCTTTCTGTTTCATGGCAAGAGCTGTCACCCGGGGTCCTGCTGGGATGGAAAGGCTCCCCAGAAGACCCGTTAAGTTGCTTTATGGCCCTTCCTGTTACGCTGGGGTTGCAGAAGTGCTATATATATTATGAGACTAACTTTCTGGTGTGATATTTGCATTCTTTATATATTTCATTTTTCAGAGCCAGAGGAGACTCTATCAGATGACAAACTGGCTCTTCAGATACTAAAGGTTTAGTGCCACTGATACAAATAGATGAAAAGGACAAAGGTTTGTGCTATAAATATGAAACACAGAGTGAAATTGAATTAGGTTATTTTTACATCTTAGATTAAATCTGCCCTTTCCCCTTAAATCTTTCAAGGTCAATGGTTCTCTGGGGGTAGTTCTGTGTTATCTGATATACCCTTTCGTGGTTTTCTCAATGGTGTTCCTCAAAAGGATTCTCTCCTAACCTTTTTGTCTTCTTTAATGCAGTTTTTTTTCCTCCCACAATTGTTTCAAGAGAAGCAGATAAATCTCTTTTAAGAAGTGGTGCTTTTTTTAGAGAAAGATTGCTTTCTGTCAGAATTGTTCCACATAGCATGGAATTATAATTCAGTTTTGCTAGCCAGCTACGAAAAGAAGCATTTGTGAATAGAGTTGAAAGGACGAGAGAACAGAAACCAGAAGTCTAATGCCATTCAAATGTACTACTCTCTGTAATATTTTTGTGATCATTTTCCCTTACTATGTTGGACTAGATGGGAGTTTCAGAAGCAATGAAATATATATAAATATTGAAATATTTATATATTTAATATTTAAATCTTAATTAAAATCCTTTTGATGGAATATAAGATCCTCCACTTATTTAGTTTACATGAGTTTACATAAGCATATCAAAGGAGCAACACTTATTTCATGCTGGGAGGGACTGGAGAGGCTTTGTTTTCATCACCAGAGATGCTTTTAAATAGCTGTCCATTCATTGTTGAATTTTAGAATATAAGGCATCCAAGGGAGTCAAAGGCAAATACAAAACCCTTTACATGATTCAGGCACACCCCTGCCATGATCTGTACAAATATTTGTCTATCTTGGAAAATTTTTCTCTTTTAAATCTAGTGCTTGTAAAAAAATAAGACTAACTGGATTATCACACTGTGCTACATTTCTTTACACAAACACTGCCGTAAGTTTTAGTAATGAAGCCCAGATAATAGGAAATTATAATGAACTCTTTCATAATATAAACCCCACATCCTGTGCAAATTGCAGTATTATCAGGAAGCTACATTTCTTACTAATACGTCATGGAATTCTCAGCTATTTGCATGCAGCAAGGGTATTCAAATGATAGTATTTTAAAAATAGACTCACATAGCATTTTTTAGTGTAATCAACCATGGATGAGGCCCATCTGTCATATCTAGTCTGTATGACTAATTGTTAGTGGTCTTTAATAGAACTTTAGATTTATGAAATAAACAGAGATACCATTATAAATGCAGTAATTTAATATGTGGAGGGGGGAGGGCAGGACATGAAACTGGGCAGTAGCTTCTGAGCTTTGTTTATATTTATACATATTCAGATTAACATGTTCCCATCTACTACTGGGCCAATTCTTCTGCAAGGCACATCAGAGCAGGCTGGCATATGCCTAAATCACTGCAAACATTCTCCTCCTCATTTTTCCACACTTCAAAGAGGGTTGTGAATGGAAGAGGGGCTTAGGCTTTTTTCTAGGAGCCCCTAGGGAATAAAAAGTTTCCTTGTAATTATAAAATATGGTAAGCTTCAAAATATGATCTGTGGTTTTATATACACCGTATCAATGGCCAAGGCCAGCAGAGTATCAAAGAATATGTATACAGACAGCAGACAGATCTGTGTTACAGACCTAGGATGAAATCTTAGCCAGACTGTTGGCAAAACTCCCATTAACTTCAAGAGTCAGGATTTCACTCCTTGGAAGTGAAATGTATTTCTGTGGTGCGTCCTCAGCTGGCATCAGGCAAGCTCATCAAGGAAGGAGGTTGCTCAACCCCTTCAAAGTTGAGTTCCTCATCCCTAGAAAGCAAAGCAGCATCTTGATGCTCTATGAGAAAGTGTTTTCAGAATGACTCTATACCTAATTTTTCCTCAGTGGAATAAATAACCACTGAACATGCACAGATGTCATCACCAGATGCAATTTCTCAGTTGGTGTCACTGTGGAAGCTGGAAGCAGAAAAATCACCAGTGAGCTCCACATTGCTTTATTTTTGCTATATGTTGTCACTTATTTTAGCAGCTTCATACTTTCTCCACTGCTTTGTTTTAATATGGAGGTGTTTTATCCTTCTGTTTGGAAAATAGGGCTGAGCATCAGATTTAATCTGAAGGATGTCAGATCGTGCCCTCTGTGAAGCCTATAATTCTTTGATGACTGCCACATTGGCATGCAGGATGTGTGCATGGGCAAGAAACGGGGCATATTTTTTAGCAGCTAGTCGCTTGATCCTTCAGCCTCCTGAGCAGCTTTAAATTGCAAGCACTATCCTGAGAACTGAGGGCACTCAGTGCCCTGCAGGGACTGCCAAGGGTTTCACAGAACTGGCACTTTCATAAGAGTGCAGCTCTGTGTGTTTTCAGAGATGAATTTTGGGACTTCTGCCACACAGAGGGTTTTTTCCTGAGGATTTTTTTGTTCCTTTGAAAGAGCTGCTTTTTTTTTTTTTTCGAAGATCTAAATCCAATCCACTCCAAGAAAAAAATGCTCTTTTAAACAGATCACCACTTGCAGCAGACATACCAGAGACTAGTGTCAGAAAAAGGCTGGAAATGCTAAGGCTGTTAATATAAGAGATCAAGTCAGACCCTGCTCTTGGATTCAGCAGAGCCTCCAAAACAGTTTACGACTAGAAACATTTCCCTTTTGCCTAGGTATGTCACTTTTGCTTCTCAGCTCTGTCTTGACTCTGTTTATATTGGCTGTGGCTGAGCTTCTTTCCAGAGAACACTTGCAAGTAGGGTAGGAAATTTTGTGGGGCTGTTCAGAGACTGCAAGCAGTTTTTACATGGAAACAACCAAGACCAGGGGCAATGTTTTGGAATAAAAAATAGTATATGAATATGGATGTGGTGGTTGCTTAGTTGAGAGGAATGAGAAGCCACTGTGGGAAGAGAAGTCAGATCCTATCTTTAAAGCATTAATGCCCCAATTCTAACTGCTAAACATAGAGCGGGATCCACAGTCATTACCCATAATTATAATGATTGTGTCCATATGGTTGCACCTTAAAATGATGGGTTTGTATTCTACTAAACATGCCCACTGTTGATGACAGACATTCCTCTTTAAGAATGAGCAACTCTGTCCTTGGAGCTGAGTTACTGTGTCCGGTGAAATTGTGGATAAATCCCACTCTTGTTCCCCTCTAAGAACATAACTAGGGAAGGAAAGAGCAGCACAGGCTCTTGCTGAAGAGGAAGCACATTAAACAACTTCACTTTTCTGCTCATACCATCCAAGGCTGCAACAACTGTTTGTTTTATGGTCTAGCAGGCATTTCCTTCACTTTGCAGCATGCAGCCTTCCTTTTGGTGCAGAGCTGATACAAAGCATTGCTCTTACCCAGGACTGCTGAGCCGTCACATTTGTTATTCTGTCTGGAAGACAGAAACTCTGACATCCCAAGTAATCATCTGTACATCCTTCTCTACATACTTCTTGTTGGCTTCCTGTTTTATACAGCTGATGATGCTTTTTCTTTGTGAGGCAGTGGCACATAGCAGCCTAGGTCTGGTCTTCATTATTCTTTTGTCCCTTTTCCAAAAACTGATTTTCTCTCCCTGGCTCTTTATCACTTTAATGGTGACTTGCTCATATTTTGAATGCTAGGATTTTGCTTGCTTTATGCTGGCAATCCCTTCTTGTGGTTTGCTGTAAATTACAAATTATCAAAACAGCCCAATATTTCAGAAAAGTATGTGGGATGAACAGAGGGAAGAAGGGATTTTTGTTTCTCTCTTTTAAAACCCCTGTCTCCTGTCTGCCTTTGCTGTCTCACTCTTCTATCAGGCTCTGCCTCCCTGAACCCAAGACATACTGTTTTAAAAACCTTCCAACTGACTTGGGAGCAGAACCTAAGGAGCTAGAGAAACCTGAGCTGCTAATTCACAACAGCATTTGAAATGTTACTGTCTGCCTCAAAGAACCCCCCGATTTAGCTGCCATCCCGGTGTCAGCTCATGCGATCTCCCTCAGCGGGTGTGTTCTAATGCCTTTCGTTTCGCCAAGCTGCATGCCACAAAATGCAGCCTTCTCAGCCTTCTGTCTCTGCAGGATCCATTGCCTCTCACCAACACCCAAGCAGAGGCCAGATTCGCCTTCCAAATTTTGCAGGCTAGATTCTCAGCTACGTAAAAAGGCATCACAGTGCGGGCTCAAAACCATGAAAGACAGAAAAGAGGGTAATACTTTAGACAGAAAGGTCGTGAAGTATTGACGCAGTGTTTAGGGCTGGGAAGGATCTTTTGCCTTATGCCTCAGTCCCCGAAATGAAGCTGAGCTCTGTTCCATCAAAAAGCTGTAAATGAACTTTCTGACACCTTTTTTGTAGCTATTTTAAGTCGGTATTCCCCAAAAGCACAAGCCTGGTTTGCTCTGCCCAAGCCACCTGCTGGGAACTTGTGTGCCCTGCAGGTCGGCTCTGCAGCCTGTCAATCATGTTCGCTGTCATAGGACATCAGCATCTCGAGATCTGGTAAATAAAAATGAGGTCAAGCCTATAAAGTTTTCCACTGAGTGCAAATACATAAACGTTGCCACTGTGATTAAACTCTCTCCTGTCTCTGCTTGTCCTAGGGATTTATTGCTTGCACGCAAGCTTATCAGAGCCATAACTCGTTCAGGTTTGCACCTATGCCTCCTAGTTTTTATCCAATTATTTCAGCTTTCTGGTTTTGTAAACTTTTATTTCTCAGGCTGTGCCACTTCCCATCAGGAAATGTCTTCTGGGGTCACTTTTGAAAGCAATGCACTGTGATTTAGCCTCATGCCAGCCATTAATGTCAGTGGGAATCAGGCTGCTGAACCTCTGAACACTGTCTTTAAAATGTACCCCACAGTACTTGAGCTCTCACTGCATTTACAAGCATTCCTTTATAACATGTCTCACATCAGACACATATACACTGGTGGACTAGCCAATGAAAATGTGCTTTTTTCTCCTTTCTTAATTGAACTGGCAGAGGGGATGAACAAAAGCCTGGGGGGAGTGCAAATAAAAGGGTCAGGGTCAGACAAAGAAGGTTAATGCTTTCTGCAGAATCACATCACAGGACTTAGGAGCACTACGGCATACCCATGGAGGAGATTACGCAGCTTGGTCAGCAGCATAAACAGGACAACTTCAACTCTGAGCTGATTAAACGAACACAAATTACGACAGCTTTCTGGATCAACAACTCGTCTGGTAGCTTGTGTTTAAAACTGATTTCAGATGATACCAGAATGAGAAGCTTCATGTAAGACCAAGCACATGATATTTACAAAACTGCCTACTACTTCCTTGTTTTTCCCCCCCCCTCCCCTATTCTACATAGAGTTTGCATATGAAAATTTACGCAGAGCTGTCAATAGTCCTTGGTAATGTTTCTCTCATGCCTGCCTAGATATCCCATTCCTCTGCCAGGGAAAACTGAATGTGGGAAGAATACTGAGTCACAGAAATGTTTTAAAAGATTTACATGGCATTTGCTAGCATCCCAATATTCAGCTCTGTAACTGCGCATTTTCTTAAGATCCCACGTGTTTATCTAAGCTGATGGAGCTCTGCTTAATTAGCAGAAGAGAGGAAGACAAGGCCCTGCCTTCAACTTACAAGTCCAGACCGGAGCCCTGTAAATTCCTGTGCACCCACTTTGTTTTGTACACCCCTCAGGGGCCAGAGCTACCCAGCTGTGTCACTGTGTAGGGGTACTCCACCAACAGAGATTCACACTGAAGAACCTGCAGGCTCTTGAAAGTGCCCCAGGCACATCTGAATTTCTGAACTGGGATTCACTTGGCTCCAGTTGTATTTCTGCAGGTTTTGTGATGCTGGAGGGGGCAGGTGCCCTCCTGCAGAACCTGAAGCCATAGGAAGTACATATGATGCTTGGACAAAGGCAGGGAGGGATGTTAAGGTCAGTGGGATCATTCAGATAAGAAAGCCTGTTTAAGGAGCCGCAGCCTCTGTGTGTGGACAGCATCTAGCAGAAAGGGGGAGGACTTCAGGACTTCATGAGGAGCCCTGATCAGCTCCTGGGAAGCGCTGGGAAGGACCAGATGGCTGTGGTCCGTGCGAATAGCAATGCTGTAGGAAAGGAAAGGCAAGGAGACAGGAGAGTGGGAGAGGGTGATGTAAAGTGCTAGAGGTGAAGGTTAAGCTCTGTGCTGCTGCCAACCAGGATTTCTATAGTAGCTGTTTCTGAAATGCTCCTAGTACCCAAGCACTACCAGGGAAAGAGAGGCAAAAAGGCAGAATATTTAATGCCTGGCTAAGAAATAAGGTAAAGGCATGTGTAGACCAAGCGAAGGCATCAATGTAACAGGTATCAGAAATACTCCTGAAAGAGAACAGTAAGTGTGACACAATAACAATCGAATATTCAGCAAGTTTAAAGTAGGCCATGCTAGAATCAATAAAACTAATGAATTGGCCACATCAGTATGAAACATAAAATCTGCGTGCATCAAAATTCCAGATCTAAATACAAAGAACATAGCATTATCGCTATATCACAGAAAGAAAAGGATGTCAACACCAGCTGCAGTATATAGGGGAATTCTGAGATACCAGAGCAGCAGGAAAGGCAATATCAAACATCAGAATTCAGCTATTTCCATGCAAATTGGGGAGACAATGCACAAGGATGTAACAGTCGATAACTGTTGCACGAAGGAACTGGTTAGGGATATGGATCAAAAAACAGGCAATTCTGGAATTCGCTTGGAATAAAAACGTATATAAATGAAGCATTATGTTTAAAAGAAGCAAAATGTGACAACAAAGAAAATGAATTCTTTCCTGCAGGCAAGGAGTCTGCTAAAGGACACTGTGCTGAAAGCACAAGGCCAATGCACATTATTCATCAAGTAAGCTTGAAAATGGGAGTACATGGTGGCTTTGCAAGATAGCAAGACAAGGGAGGATATTTGAATAACTGCAAATCCTTTAAACAGCGAAGTTGGATCCAAATGAATGAGCTAGAAAGTAACAGACACTCTGGAAGATCACATGGAGAAAAACAATTAGGCAGCCAGAAAGGAGTTTGATAAGTTTCTAGCAAAAGCAATCAAAACTAGCAATAAATCTTTCTTTTCCCACATATCAGGATCAGGAAGCCTGCCAGAAAATACGTGGCATCCATTGATTGTCAGAGTTCAAAGGAAGCACTCGGGGAAAATAAAGCTATTAGAGAAACTAAATGAACCCTTTGCATCACTTTTCCACTGTAGAAGAGTAGAACCCATATCAGAAAACTGTTTGAGATGGGGTGACTCTCACTGGCAATTCTGTCTGAAATAGCTGTGCCCAGGAACACGGCAACACTGAGAACACTGCCGCAAAATGATCAGCAACTCTTTGTAAAAAACCAGATGATATCACCCATGAGTTTCAGTGGACCTCAAGGATGAAATCACTAAATGACTAATAGCAGATTATAACCCTGTTCTTAAAACTTCTTTGATATCAAGAGAGTGGTTATCAAATATTAAAAGCCTGGCCAACTTTTGTGGAAAGGTTCCAGGGGAGATGTGAGAAACAGCAGACCTGAAAGTCTGAAATCTGCAGTAGGTAAATTAGTAGAAAATGTAATGAAGAACAAAATTCATTGACACTTTAATAAATTAGATTTACTTCACTTTAATAAATTAGATTTACTTGGAAAGAGTCAGAGTGACCTCTGCCATTTTAGGTATTGGAGTTGCTTGGCGTGATCAACAACATAAAGATAAGAGCAATTCAGCTGCTAGAGCCTACTTTGATTTCCAACGGCTTTCAGCAAATATGTCTCTTGATTCCCCACTACACATTTTTAAGGGAATCAAGCAGCCATGTCAGGAGAAGGAAAGTCATTGAATGACAAAAAGACATTTAAAAGGTAGGAAACAGAAGAAGGGACTAGAGGAATTCTGCAGGGCAGCACAGTCAAGGTATTTGGAAGCAGCCTGGAAAAGGGAGTGAACAGACAGGAGAGAAAGTTTGCAACAGGCAAATATTTCACAGAATCACAGAATGATTGGGTCGGAAGGGACCTCTGGAGATCATCTCATCCAGTCCCCTGCTAAATCAGGTTCACCTAAAGCAGGTTTCACAGGATTGCATTCAGGTGGATTTTGGATATTGCCAAAGAAAGAGATGTGCTGTTAAGGACTAGGACTGACTTTATGAGAAGTACTTTAGTAGTACTTTATGAAACGTAGTGGTAGACAATAAAACAGTAAATGAGATGTAGTGTAGGTGAATATTAACTAATACATAGGGAAGAAAAACAACCACAGTTTCACAGCTAAAATGAAATGCTCTGAGCTGACCATTAGCACCCAGGAGCAAGATCTTGGGACCTGTTTGACAGATCCATGAATATGGCAGCTCAGCACTCAGGAGTGGTCAAAAGAAACCAAACAACCCAAATAAAATATTAGGGCTTAGTAGGATAGGAATAAAGAACAAAAGAGGGAAGATTATGCTAGTGTGTAAACTCATGACTGATCCATGTTTGAATAGGGTTAGACAATAGAGAACAGAGAGACGACTTGATGAAAGCAGCCTACAGCACTAAGAGTGGCATGGAGAGGATGCTCAAAATCAGTCACTCCCCCTCTTCTCCAACACAAGGGCTGGGAAAGGGGCAGGCTGAGGAGCAGAGGACGTTAATACAGAGTTACAAAGAGACACAATAAGTTCAAGGTACATTGGAGACACTCATGGGTGGAAAAACCTTTGGAAGCTAGTGAATACAGAGAAACCACGGCTATCTCAGGAAATTTCTGACAGAAAATAGCTTGAGAGTACTCTTTTGAGTGTCTAGGAAAAATGCTATATATGTTCATTCTGCACTTATTCTTCCTCAGGCATCCACCTATGGCTTCTGTTTAGAGAGAGGGTACTGGGCTAGCTCTGTGTTTCGTTTGAATAAGTGCAGCCATCTGTGTGCTTTTATGCTATCAGCTACACACACCTAGTCCCATTCTAGGTTGGGCTTTCCTGTGTGAGAGCCCACAGCAGGAGGAGCATAACCTGTACCCCACACAACTGCACCATCCTGTCCACCTCTCCCACAGTCATGCAGAAACAACGGCTCTTGGTGTAGAGCCAGGAGGGTGAGGTGAGCAACAGCACAAAAAGAAGGGGGCAACTGCTCCTTAGAGCTGCTGAAATGCTGATGCCTGCCTGGAGAATGCTATTTATGCCCTTCCCCAGTCCTCTGCCCCATTCTGTGATCTGTTGGCAGCCTCCTCCAGATAGGTGCTGGCTTGGGGGTCCACCTCTTCTGCAGCAGCTAACCGCCTGCCTGGCAGTGCAGGGCTGTCTTACTTATCCAGGACATGATGGGTCCACCCTAAGGTTACTGAGCTGTCAGGATAAACATGTAATAAAACCCAGAAATAACATACTTTTGTCAATGTAAAAACCTTTCCTTACCGTGCAGCAGGCTGAACTGGTCTCATCCAAGGACTGCTGGCAAGCATTAAGTCTTGAAAGCCAGCCCACTAGTCTCAGCTAGTGCTCATCCCATCAGAAGATTTCGAACAACAACAGAAAATGTTTGCATACACATTTAAGACCCTTTACAGAGCCCAGACCAACTACTCAAAACCCACAGTTAGGAATTATCTTTAGATTGATGCATCTTTGTTTTTTTAAGGCCAGCTCAGACAAGCCTCAGGGTTAGCCTTTTGAATCCACTCCACCTTTCTCCTTTGTTTCTCTTTGGGCTTATAGAGAATACTTAAAGTTCTTTATTGGCATCATTTTATATCTTCTTGTAACAAGTCCCAGGAACATCAGAGCTCCACACCCTACAAAGCTTCATTTAAAACTTCAACTTATATTGAGCCAAACTGTCTCTCTTTTTCTTCTTTTAAGTCATTATTCATTTTTCAATAGAAGCAGGTAATGACAATCACAAGACTTGTTCCTCTGGGACTTCCACTCTTCCTGGAAGCAAGAAGTATGGGAACTCGCAAGGCACCGCCTGTCTGTATGAAGTCCTGAGTCTCATTTTCAGTCTCAAGTGATTAAACCTAGTCATGAAGTGGTTCAGATTAGTAGCCATGCTTGGGGTACTTATCTAATTGACCTAAGTTTGGCGAGCTTCTGATGTTCCCTCATCAGTGACACCACTACTAAGGATATAGCCCAGTAATCATAGATTTAATTAAACTGAAAAGTACTTCGGCTTTTTTTCTCCAAAAGAATGAAATCTTCCCACTCATGAAACAAAATTGATGACATCAAGGATTAGGCCTGGTCTTACATCAGTTACTGAGGTCTTGTGACTACATCCTCCTAAAGTACCTGAAAAGAGCCTATTGGCAGCTCCATCTTCAAGGCTGAAGGACTTTTTCTTCTTGCTAAACCAATATTTCTGGTTTAGAGCTCTGCAGCTGGTTGAACTACAGCCTCACTGAAAAGAGTGGATGAGAGGATATAAATATGGTCCAGCAGTTGCAACATGGCTCTGAGCCCTGGAGGGAGTTTGTTTCCACTAACTGGTTGCCAAAAGCCTCTCTCCTGTCAAAACACAACAGATGAATTCACAAATTCCAGATTTACTTTCCCTCACATTTGCGGGCAGGTGATCAACTGCAATCATCCTGCAAAAGGCTAAATAATAACCACTATGGCAGCCAACTCCTGAGCTAAGTATCCTTGAGCTCTCTTCTGTTGCAGCCTTCTCCTCTCACCCTAGTAATCAAGAGGGCTGAGTAAGAGGTTTTGTGACAACAGGATTAACTTCTGTGAGCCCATAGTAGCTTCCTATCCCTCCATTCCAATGCATCAGAAGTGGCTTTTTACCTTCCTTCTTCTTCCCAGAAATCTGGCAGAGGGAGGAGGAGAATTCTTCTCAGGGTTGAAGACAGTCTTCTGGATATGAGTTTCTTTTGCTCTCTCCTTTGCCAAGACTATGGAGGCTGCTGGCAGTAATGGTGATGTTAAAGGGACTATATTTTAATAGCACAGGATTTTTTTTTTAATTGAAATAAATATATTCTTTTTGTGAAAGAAGATACGCTTGCAATGGAAATGTTAATTATTTCATTAAACTCTGAGCATCCTAAGCCCATAAAATATGCATTTCGTTTTATTTTTTACTTTGTTGAAAGGTTCCGATTTCTCACAGAAAATAAAATTAAGTCATATACCAGATGCATTCTCTGATCAGTCTTTCAGTAACAAATTGCTCCTTTCCTTCAAATGACAGGAAAAAGCTATGGTTTTTAGCTCATGCAAGTTTAACAAGTTGTACATTGCTCTGACTGCAGGTATAACTTCCTGAGGGTTTGGTTCGGGTTTTTTTTCAACAATACGTCTCATTTAGTCTGCTTCATGAAGTAAGAAGAAAGCACTTCTTATTAACCATTTTTACATTTAAAAGCACGTTATAAACCTCATAATGCCAAAATTATCCTTCTGAAAGTTATGGCTTTCTTTAATCAGTCTTTAGGTATAATGTTCCTCTCATTTGCCTTCCTTAAGAGTGCATTCATAGTTCTAAAAGATTGGGAAGAAAATTGCTCTTTTGGAGGGCAAAGCATTTGAATTCTTCTCTTTAACTGACAATCACAGCAAGCATTGCTCTTGCTTTTTTCCTTAGTAAAGCTCCTGCATACTTCAGGCTTTTACATCCCTTCTGCCAAACCAAGAGAGGCACCAGGAGTGACCCTCCCATTCACTGTTCAATTTGCTGCAGCATCTACCAGGTTTTGCTCTTCCTTTTCTTCCTTGGTGAAGCTCCTGATTACTTCAGGCTTCTATCTTCCTTCTAGCAGAAGGGCAATCAGAAACGTTAGCTTTCAGGCAAAGTCTCTGGCTGAAAACTTGGGAAGATTGATTTTTGCCTGGAAAAATCCACCTGTCAGAGGGTTAATTCTGACGTGAAACACATGTTTTCATCACCTTTTCTCTGTGAAAACAGAATATGTTTTACAGCCACACATATCAAATCACATTTTAAATGACTTTATTATAGAATGTTTACTATATTGTCTATAGAATCTATATTACTACAGAATGTTTACTATATAAGTTGAAATTCTTCCACAGAATTTCAGACATGGGCAAACTAAGTGCTGATCATTACTTATTAGAAATGCAAGAGGTTAGATAATGAGGTATCTGCAGAGGAAGAAAACAGATAAAAGCAATTATTTTAATTCTTTCAACTTTTTTTCACCCCCACTTCTTGCTGAGTAGTTCCTGACTACAGGAAATGAAATTCTTATCTGTAAATTGGGTTTCTATGAAATAGATTTCCATACATCAGTGGATATGTTGCTTTATTTTGCATTTGTATCAGGAAAAGATCTGCATTGAGTTTTGCATCTGAAGTAAAAAGTCCTTCTGGGTGCTACATGCAAAGCAGCTCATGACCAGGAATAGGATTTTTTTCAGCTGAGGTGATCTTACCTGAAAGCCAGGAAGAGAAGACATTAAGCTTGATTTGCAAGCCTGATTCATGGAAACCAGTTACAGGTAAAGATGCTCCCTTTGCCTTCGTTCAGGTGTTTCCTTTTAACCATGATGGTGATTATCCTTCCTGCAGCCAAAGTCTGTCTGAATTCAGAGCGCTCCAGGCAAACAAAAGATGCCGTCAAGGTCAGTGTAATTTTGCCATGTGATAGTAGTGGGCAAAGGTAACTTGCTTTCTCCCATTTCAATCTAAATGCTAAGAGCCCCAAGCACTAAAAATTTATGTGTTCTCTTCTATAGAAGAGGTGCCAACAAGGACAGCAAGTGCGTTTCAACTTAGCCAAGAAACAGTGCTTTAGCAGGGACCCAGGAAAGGAGTTAATATTGTGTGTTCTCCACAGTGGGTCTGGCTCAGTACTGTTCTGCCTGATCAACCCTTCTGTGAGCACTAAACTTGGTGACAAATCCAAAAAGCATTCATTTTCCATGATGAGAAGAAGTACTGCAACTGGCTGGAATCGGTCCCTGCTGAATATCTTAGGATATTTGATATCCTTTCCTTCTCAAATATCTTGGGAAAAATGTAAAAGCTAAATATCTCAATTACCCAAGTTCTAACACTGCAGGCTGTTGGCAGGGTTTGCAGCTTTGCTTGGGTTAGGTGGAATGGACTAGAGCATTCTTACATCCCCCTGTTTGAATTAACTGATTTTTTCAAAAGTCAGTACACATCATACAGCCAATCAAGAAGACCAATTTCAACAGCAGAATAAAACACAGAACATAAAAAAATGTAGAAGAAATTAATGTAACTGGGAACCATGAGAGATAGATATGGATCCATTAATACATCAATATATATAGACAGGTGATTTTGAATATAACTGAGTACAACTAAAGGGAAAACGACAGTGCAAGCTAGGTAAAGGGAAGGTAGGTTGTGTCATTCCCTTTGTTGGGAGGAGCTGCTGCAACAAGGAGAAGCTGAAATGTGCAGTGTTCTTATATGGGATTCCCCGCCAGGGGCTATGCATGTGCCATCACAGGCACAGCAAGATGGACCACAGCCACAGAGCACCAAACCTGTACATGTTCCTCAGCACATATTTAAATGCACCAAGCTATGCAAAATCTGTTTATATTAACTCATGAACACTGGACATTGGGGTTATTTCTTCACTGCCAGGCTGCTCAGTGTCTGCTTCCCAAGCAGCCAGGCCCCCTGACAGTGCTGCTGTATTTTTCATTATGATATTCTGCACATGTAGTTTAACATAAAAACATATCACTTTGTCCCTGAGGCTTTTCCTCTTCCCAGGCTTTCATCTGCTCCATTTTTTTTTTCTCTTTCTAAAACTAGACATGGCCTTTCGCTCCCCTTCCCCTGCTCATTTTTTTGTTCCCCCTTCCACTCCCCCCTCTTTTTAACAAGGTTTGGGTTTCATTTCTGTGACCCATCCTACACTGTTTGACCTGAGTGTCTCACAATCTTTTAATAAGTCTTTTCTCACAACATGTAGAGATATTTCCCTTATTTGACAGATGAGAAGCTCAACTGTTTCAAGGCTTAGGCGTTCAGATGCCAGTAAAGCTGAATTCAGTGAGGAGGTAACTGCCTCAATTTGTTCATGCTCCTGGGTTGCAGTCGTTTCCTTGGGACCATACCAAAGCATCCTGGGAAGGGCAGGTCACTGAAGTCTTTGCTAGTGGTGTCACCCTCCTTTCTCACTTTTCCTTAAATCCCAGTCTTTTTTACTGTTTTTTTGTGCTTCCTTTTGTGAAAAAGATAAACAAAGAAAGGAAAAGGGTGCTGTTCCTGCCCTGCCTTTTCATTTCCATTTCCATTCTCCTTTATACACTTACGGTAAGAAGATGACATATCAGTGGGCTGTTTAACTGTTCCCCTATATGGTATTCCATACCATTCACATCATGCTCAGATCCCACATTTTTCGATATACCATCACTCTTATCACATATATGTACATACATCCACACAGAGAGAGAGAGAGAGATATCATCCCTTAGTCAACCATGCACCAAGTGTGAAGTTGCTGGAGAAGGACTGGCAGCTCCAAAGGGATATGTATCATGCGACCCTCAAAATGGCCAAATATTTGCCAAACAAAATTTTAACAAAGTAGTCCATTACCCTGCACACACTGCTCTCCTGGGGAGAGAAGCAGCAATTCTCACAGGACACAAGGTAGTCATGTCTTTAAAGGCGTCATAGAAAGGAACTCATTAACCAAGTGAAATAAGAACATCAAGGAATTGGATTCCAAGCCTACCTCCTCATTTATGTCAAACTTCTTGTTGCAGAAGGGGATGGAGGCACAAGGGAAGCAAAGAGATGTCAAGTCTTGGAGTGTGAGCTTTCAAAAGTAGTCTGTTCAGTTTCTACCTCACATGAAATTTTGACATAAGTGAGGAGATAGATGATGTGCTCTGGTGTTCAGGTAGACACCAAATACTGTGTTTGATCACCTTTTAACGATTCTTTTGTTCTTTCTGGATCTTTACACAGGAGAAAGAAAAGACATATTTTCGACAGGTAACAGTTGAAAGGAAGAGAAATATTTCACATCTGAGCAAAAGAGGCAGGAAGGTCCTGATTCATAACAGTAGATGCTCCCTGCATAGCTCAGATCTTGCTTTTCTTATACATAACCAAACCTCACTGCAAGTTTTGTGCATGCAAAGAGAAGAAACATCCAAATGCAGCTGCACTGCACTGTATGGATTCTTCAGGGTCCCAAGGGCAGCCTCAATTTCTCAGTAACAAATCATTGCCCAAGTGCTAGAAAACATTTGTGGGAATGAGACCCAGCTCCTGAAATCACAAGCATAAGTAGGGTCCTTCTCAGGAGTGAAGAGCTGCTGAGGCTTGTTTCACAGGAAGCCCTGGAGGCTGAGCGAGCACCCATTATCAAGGAGGGAATTGCTGACTGGAGCAACGCAGGGAGGGGAAGAATCATACAGTCATAGAATAGTTAGGGTTGGACAGGACCTGAAGATCATCCAGTTCCAACCCCCCTGCCATGGGCAGGGACACCTCACACTAAACCATGCCACCCAAGGC
>JAOEHY010034765.1:0-35269 GCA_025447955.1 Psilopsiagon aurifrons | reverse complement strand
GCTGAGGCGCTGGCACAGGGTGCCCAGAGAAGCTGTGGCTGCCCCATCCCTGCAGTGCTCAATCCAGGTTGGATGGGGGACTTGGAGCACCCTGCTCTATGGAAGGTGTCCCTGCCCATGGCAGGGGTTGGAGCTGGAGGAGCTTTGTGGCCCCTCCCAAACCACTGTACAGTCTATGATAGTGGCTACACACAGGAGTGCAGTCAGGGATGTGCCATCTCCGAATCCTGGGGGAAGGAAGAAGAGTTAAAGGATAGCTTCTGAGTCACTGAAAAACCATCTTGTTCTCAAGTGACAGTCCTTATTCTCTCCCTGTTCTGGGAGTGGTGTCCCAATGTATATGACTGCTTTAATTGCATGTATCCGTGCTTCCCAGGGGTGCTGGTTCCTTTCTGACTCTCCAGCATCTTCACTTCTAGCACTTTTTGTTTGGCAGCTTCCTTGCTGCTGTAAAGTATGAGACTTGGCAGTGTGAGAGTCTTGAGAGTGGTTTCATTGTGCTCCTTCTAAATATAACCTCAGTGCCATGGTGATTTCCTGCAGTGAACCTCATTATACCATATAAATCACCTGTGCATTGTGCATGCCCTGGGCTCCACTGACCTGCTGCCACCCATGGGTGCCAAATCCTTTACCCCTGCCACCAGTATGTTCTGCTTGCATGCCTGTTTGGTTTACATCCCTTTTCTCCCGCAGACGCTCTTCAGTCTGACCTCCCATCCTCCAGGAGGATGCACCATAAACCAAACCACGTTTTTACTTCCCAGCAGACAGCTTCTCTCCTTACCACGCTGTGGGACCGGCAGAGAGGACCCCTTCTCCAGGGACTGGAGCTGTTTGGATGCTGCTTAACAATCCCATCTTTCAGCTGAAGCCCTTCTCTGTCAGTATTGTTCCTCTTGCTTCCTCTGCCAGGGCCCTTCCGCCGCAGGAAGCGGCTGGTTGGGTGAATGGGGTTTGCAAAGCATTGTTGATGTTGCTCAGAACCCCTTTAGCAGTGTCAGATGTGTCTGTTAAGGAGGAGGATGCAGGGTTCAGAACTCTTCGAGTTGCAGTTCAGTGTGTGGGAGCAGCCCTTGCATTGCTGCACAGAAAGCAGCCGCATTGTGTGGTTTTTAGGCAAAGCAGACAAACTTCCTGCTTCCCAGGCAGTTCTATTAATAAACTAGCTGTTTTCTCTGCCCCATCCTTAGCTAAAAATGGCACCATGAAGCATGGGGTAGCTCATGTCAAGTCACACTTGAGAAAGGTGCTTAAGCATCAAGATTAGAACCTTTTTTGATGTATGGGACACGGTGTTTGGAGACCGATTCAGGCATAAATCACGCAGATTGCTCGCGATTAGGAAATTACTTGGTGCCTGTGGTGCGTTTAATTTTCCCTTCCATGCAGGAGCACGTTGGAGCTGGGAGTTGCCTTTTGATGTTTTGGAGACAGATGGAGAAAATATTAGGCTGGAAACGGGAGGTTATCGCTGATCTGAGCTGCGAGCTGCTGATCTCTCTGCGTCACTGGCCTAAAGGGCCTTGTGGTAACAATAACAGTGTTGGGCTCTGACTTGGAAAGAGAATGAGCGCTGGTTTGGCTCCTTCAATGCTTGGGAGTTGTTATTGAGATAAACCCCTTTGTTTTGGCTTGGAAAATTGTTGCTTTTCTGTTTTAGCCATGGCCTTGTGCGGTGGGGGAGAGAAGGGGGGACTTGGATGGCCTTTGAGGTGGAATCTGCTTATGTAAACCCAGGCTGTTATCTTTAAACCATTTGACAAATCCGGAGTGCCAAAGCCGGGAGCCTGCTCAAGCTGTGCTTGTTTGCACGGGCTGGTGTGAAGCAATCTACATACTTCACTCTGCTTGGCCAGTAAAGTGAGAACTATGTGAAGAATCCTTTTAAAGGCTTTCTTGTTCCCCCGTGTAAAGGGATAGTCCTTTACTGCTAAATTACACCCACTTCTGCCATAGTCCATCTCCTGTTGCTGCTACCTTCTGACCTCCCTTGTGACAGTATTTATATAGACTTAGGGAAGTGAAATAAGCACTTACTGGAAATAGGGGTGGTTGAACCAGAACTGGGTTCCTTACTTTGTGTCAGGAGGCGATGTGTTGTTGAAAGGGTGTGCAATGGCAGTAGTTGTGTATTTGATAATACAACTCTTTTCCTGCTGTTCCTGACTGACAACAGGGCTGGAGTGGTATTGGAGACCTCATCTCTGCTGCTGAAGTTCCAGACAGTTTGAGCTGGTGGGATTAATCCCAGCTAGACCCAGACTGAACGTTGTCTTCAGTTTCGTCCTCTGTGGCAGTGCTGAGCATCTTCTGCTGGACTAACACTCAGCTTTAAGAGCAGAGCAGACATAACCCTTGTCTCTTTTCAGTTACGAGTGCTGTGACCACAATGTCCTCCTTGGCCTTGTGATACTTTCTTTTCCCAGGTTCATACTGCTCCCTCGGTATCAACTTCCTATGTGAAACTGCCATCAGCTCCCTTTCTGCTGGCATGTTCACGTCTGCTTTCATCACTTCTTTCTTAGCCTGGTGTCTCCTCTTTGCTCTCTAAGCTCTGGCTATCCAAACTCCCATACAGGGTCTGTTGCTCTCTCTTCAGTGTACTGAAGAAGCAGAACTGTGCTGCTGCAGCTGGGCTCTGCAGTGTTCTGGGTGCTCAGGCCTCTCCTCTGAACATACTTGCTTTTAAAATACGTCTCTGGATGATTCCAGCTGTCCGGAATGTTGTATCTGTGCTGTTCTGGGATAGCTGGTCGGTTATCTGAGCAGTCGCTTTCTCAAGTGACTCCATGGATGGAACTATTGTAGCAGTTGCAATCATATTTAATCTTTATTTCTGATCAATACTTTATCTCCTGTTTGACATAATTTAATCCTTTCTTTCAGAGTCTTTATTTTACTCTCTAAGATTTTTTTATACTCTGTACTATATTGGGCACAATGTACTGAAATTACCAGCAATTATAAGGGGCAGAGGAAGCAGAGAATCTTTTCTGTGTGATGTTCTCCCCTGGTTTTCATTCACAGCTGCCTGGAAAAGGAGGACCTGAGGTTTTGTTGTGTTGCAGAAGCCTGTTTATGATAAAAAGAGCAAAATTCCAGTAGTGTTCTGTAATCCAGACTGGAATATCCCTGCAAACCTGTACCCATCTAGAGATATCTTCATGGTTTCTGTGTCCTGAATCCTGCTGGGGCAGTTGTGGAGCTTTTAGCCGGGCCTTTGTAATTCATCACAAAGGGTTGAGCAGCGCAAGGTTGTAGCAAACAAATGAAGCAGTGTTAGAGTTTGAAGTTCCAGTTGATTCCCTTCTTTCTGCTGCCAGGTATTTGCCCTCTGCTCCTCAACCACCCATTTCCTGACTAATCCTGAAGGACAGATATGGAGCTCCTTGAGCCAGTTTAACACAAGGTGAAACTGCTTTCAGCAGCCTGTTAAATAACTCCATGCTTTTAGGTATAATATTTATTAAAAGAGTAAGCAGAAAGGCTCTTGTTTGCTGGCTCTGTGGTGAGTGGGGGCTTGTTCTTGCTCTTTGTAAAGGATTCTTCCCTGTGAGGGTGCTGAGGCGCTGGCACAGGGTGCCCAGAGAAGCTGTGGCTGCCCCATCCCTGGCAGTGCTCAAGGCCAGGTTGGATGGGGTTGGAACAAGCTGCTCCAGTGGAAGGTGTCCCTGCCCCTGGGCAGGGGTTGGAGCTGGAGGAGCTTTGAGGTCCCTTCAACCCAAACCAGTGTGAGATTCTATGATGAAATGTGTGGTTTGATGAGGCCCTGTTCTCATGCGTTTGGGCATTCTGATGCAAGAGCAGAACCATAGGTCAGTGATTTAGTTGTAGATAAAACCTTTTAATCTGTGGTAAGTGCCTGAGCTGGTGTGAACTCTGGGTTCTCCTACTTTCTCTGCTTTAGGCATGCTGAAGACTCACATGAACTCTTTATAAATCGGACGGGTTCTTGACAGCCACTGCAAAGCTGGGACTTGTTTTGGCACAGGGAAACTTCTCGATGTGGAGTTGGTTATTAATAAACTTGGCCAGCAGCCTCCTGAAGTGAGAGCCTGGCCGTGCTGGCGAGTGCCCTGGGACAGTGCATGTCAGGGCAGCCTGGTTGGCACCCTCTGCCTGCTGTTGTGGCTTTGCCAGCACCCAGAGCCCTTAGAGGGAGGGCAGGAGGAGAGGGATGCTGGAGACCGGGGGATCACACCATAATGGTGAAAGTCTTCTCTCAGTCTTGGTCTCTGATCATCAGACCTGCCTTGATGTGATGACTGCATTAAACTGGCAGTTAAAGTGCTGCGTGTCCACTCAGTGTTCAAGGATTGGAAGCAGGTTTTTAGATGCAGACACATACAGGAGGAGCTCGATGTGGCATAAGCTTACCTTGCATATAAACAAACAGTGCGTTACGCAAGCGATGCTTTATGTTCATGTACATGCAGGACCAGGTATATAACTCTTGAGAGATGCAATCTTGGACATCCATCCAGGATGGTTTTGTCCTCCTTTGGAGTGAACTGGAGGAGCCCGGTGGTTGTCAGGTTGATTTAGCAGAGACCTTTGTCCTATTTGCAGAGTGATAACGAATGGAGGATGTTGGCTGACCTTTGTGAGACGTCAAAGACAGCTTTGGCTTGACATATCAGTTTTAAATGTCGAGGTGTGCGAGAGCCTCTCGTGCAGAAAGGAATCCTGTATGGCACTGGCCTTGCAGTGTCATGTTTCCTGCAGGATGGTGTGAATTCCCAGCTCTCCAGTGAAGTGAATTCCTGTAGGATCCCTGGAGCCTGAGTAAAGTGAAACGGTAAAACTGACCCAAAGCAACTGATTGTGCCTGTGTGGAGTATGCAGTTGGGTTTGATGTTTCAACACGTGTTTGGACAGGGCCTTGGGTGACATGCTCCAGTGTGAGGCGTCCGTGCCCATGGCAGGGTTGGAGCTGGATGGTCTTAAGGTCCTTCCAACCAAACCATCCTATTATTCTTTGTTCTGTGGGGCGTTATTTGGTGACCACAAGTAGTAGATACCTTGGTACGTAGTGGAAAATGTCTCATTCTCCTCACCCGCGTTGGATCATTACTGAGATAAAGGCAGGTAAAAAAACCCAGGATTTCAGTATAATTGCTGCTTCTTTTCATATTTTCTGTTAACATTAATCTGCCTGAATAGAAAGCAGAGCCCTTAAGTAGCCGTGGAGTATTACTAAAATGACATCAAAGCCATAATAAGGACTTGGTCTCCTGTTGAAGAGCCCTCCAAAGCAGTGACGCTGCAGTTCTGTGCTCTCTTGCATATGTTCTAACATCATACGGTGTTGGGACAAGAAGGGAGAGGCAGACCTACTTATACCATCAAATGGTAACCGAATCTTTGTTCTTGCTCATGTCCTGTCACTGCATTTGTCCCTCTCAGTGTGGGGCATGAGTATGCATTAATGATGCCCCAGACCTTTTCTTGGGCAGAGGAGCGTAGCAGTGATAACTGGTGTCTGTGGAGATGTTAGAGCTGTTCCAAGTCACGTGTAGTGAGCTGTGGGGGAGCTCCTGGCTTTTAGTGGCTTACACTGAATTCTGCTGAAGAGAAATTGCTGAGATTTTTACATCATGAGTTGCTTGGAAAGGCAAAGCCATTTGGAATGTGAACCTGCGTTCTTCAGCCCAAGGAGGACAGGGCCCGTGTGAGAGCAAGCCCGGGCTGCCTATTTTCTTACTCACTGTTTTCTTGGTTAACTTTCTAGTGCAGCGAGGAGCTATTCTGTAGTTTCTGAGTTCTAAGGATGTCCTTTCTCTTGGTCAGTCCCTGGTTCTCCATGTGATGCAGTATGACTGCAGTGGAACCCTGTTCTGGGCAGTGGCTGCATGTTTCCCCCTCCCTGCTCAGAGCTCTCTGTATTTGGCACTGTCCCTTGCTTGCCTTCGTAGGTCAACTAGAGCAGCTCATCCCCTGTGCCAGGGCTCCTGTGAGGAGGTGCCTTGGGTTTCTGTGCAGGGTTCACTGAACCGTACTCTGTCACCTTAATACATTAACGGAGTTGGATGTCACTGCACAGCTTAATTATTTAAGCAGCAGTGGCCAAGTTGTTTGGACTTAATGGTGTGGTGCAAAAACCACTTCAGGGTTAACTTCAGCCTTGTGAAGAGGGAGAAGTACTTAATGCTTTAGTCTTCTAGAAATTGCATTTGCAAGAGGTACCTGGGGCTGGGTGCTATCTCTGGGTGGCACATGTGTAAGGAGCACTCCTCCTCCTTAGGGTGCTTCTAAGCCATCTCACAAAGGAAGATGAGTCACTGTTGATTCCTCTGGGGTCACCTAAGGAGCTGGAACTGGAGGCAGCTCTTCCTTTCCTGGGTTCATTGCATTGCTCTGAGCACAGCTCCCCCCTTTCTTTTCACCCTCCCTCTTGCATTTTTTACATGTTAGCTAGTTCTCTGGTGGGAGCCTCACATTCCTGCTGGAAAACGTTGTGGTTTTACTTGCAAGTCTTCTAGAAGCAAACGGTCTCAATCTGAACTTGTGCCTGGTGCTATCAGGCTGGAAAAGGCAAGCGTCTGCCTCAAGACTGGAGTTTTAGACTTAGCCAGCCCTAAGATGTGGCCTGTATGAACGTGGAGGATGCAAGACACAGCTTAAATCAGAGCGTCCCTCTGACAGATTGCAGTGAGGAAAATACTGTTTTAATTAAGCAAAGCACATCACTCTCTTGCTCTTTCCTTTCTCTTTTCATAGAATCATAGAAATCATAGATTTTTGTCTCCTTTTGGATGGATTACATGACTTTATTGTTGGCTTCTCCTCTGGCTGTGTAATCACTGCCCATTTTGGTGGTGTAGGACTCAGAGCAGTTGTCTTTTGTCCCCAGTGACTGACGTGCTGGCAGAGAGGCAGCTTTTAGCTCGGTCCTGGGGCTTTTCTGCCTTAAATCCTGGGCTCTGTTCCTGGAATTATGGGACTGTTTGTCTCCTAATGAAGCCTAGGCTGGGAAAGCTGTTTCACTGGGGCCTGGGTGTCCATGAATTCTGTTCCTGTGTCACCCTTCAGGCAGAGGACTCTCAGTATTTACTGCATCTTTTCTCATGTGTGAATGGTTTGCTTCGTGGTGGTGGTGTCGGGTAATTCTTGCCTGTAAATTCCCTGTAGGAGAGCAGTTGTCTTGCCTCCAGCTAGCATCATCTTGCTGTTACCAGGTTTATTATTCTGACCTAATAAAATTCCCCACTTGATAAAAGAAATGCCTTTTTTCTTCCTAAATACGATTAGAAAGGCCTGCTCTCCAGGAGCTCTGCGCATGACTGCGGTGGCAGCATTCCTCTGAGGCTTCCTTTAGTGAGGACAAAGGCCAAGGAAGCATTGCTGAGTTTCAGCTTCAATTGCACCCCAGGCATGTAATTTCTTGCACAAATTATTGTTTTACTGTGGCATGTCTTCATGAACAAAGGAAGAAGCAATCCCTGCCATGGATGTACCTCTAAAGCTAATACCCTGCAGAAGAACTGCAAGTTTCAGGTCACATCAGTCTTTGAAGGGCAGCCCAAACCACTAAGGACACATCTAAAGTCCCACTTTGAGTGCTTAGCCTTCTGTATGGTGGGTTATAGCTCTGAGTGGTGGGGCCTGCCCTTTCCACATGTGGTCACATTGCTCTGGACCCCATCCATGAGTAGCCTCCTGTGGTTACCCCAGTGGAGAGCTCTGTAGTTTTTGGCTGTGTTCATGAGGTTTTAGAGGAGAGTGAGAGCAGGGTGAGGGCAGAGCTGATGTGGAGGGTTGAGATGTCCTCTTCTAGCAGTGTAAGCTGGAGATCAGTTCACTGCTTCCTGTGAAACGACAGCCTTGGGCTGATAGAAGTTGGTTAGAAACTCCCAAACGTCATCCTAAAGGATCTGATTCACTGTGTTTTAGCAAGCAGCTGAATTCCTGTGTTGCAGTTGTGATGATTGGCAGCAGCTCAGGGTATTGGAGGCATGACCTGAATTCCTCACTCCCTTCTGCCTGAGCTTCGGAGTGCATCCCCACTGTATCTGCGTGGTGCCATTGCTCAGAGAGCGACGGGGCTGTCCCACACCTGCACCTCAGTGTTACCACCTTGGAATTATGTGCATTTTTATCTGTTTTGGTTTAGTATGGGTCAAGTTTTAAGGTAAAGAGCTGTGTGTTCTGTATGGAGACCTTGGGATTGAAGAACATTTTTCTCTTAAGGAATTTTGAAGTGTATTTGCAGAGGAATTCTTTTGTAGTGGGCTGTCTTCTATGGACTTGTCTCTTTTTCCATTAAAGTTGGTTAAAGGAATTCAGCATTCCCAAGCTCCCACCTGTGATGTTCAGTATGTTCTTCCTCCCAGATTTATTTGCAAATTGGCTGCTTCAGCCTTGCAGCGCTTCCAGGTCTTGGATTGGATTTTCCCTATCTAATATCTGTAAACCAAAAATTCCCTACAGTATGTCTCTCTCAAAGGTTAAAAGCTGGTAACAGAGGTTTCTTGCTTGTTGTGGATCTTGCTATGGTGAGTTGGGAGCTTTGGGAGATGGAAGCTGTGGCCTGTGCTCATTTATCCTGTTAAAAACCGGACTGTTCTCTTATGGAAAAGTAATACTTTGGGAAGTGATGCATGCAGTGCCCTCTGTCTGCAGATGCCAAAGGCAGACAGGAATCTGGGGCTACGGAGTAAGCTGTTGGTACTTCAGAATGGGAAATGAGCCCAGTGATTGCTGCTGCGCCAGCAGAGGGAATCGTGGCATTTCCTGCAGAAATTCAGGGAATATCCTGTGTTCTGTGCTTATATATTGATACATTCGTGTAGTCGTGCTCTGGTTAACCCTACCCTTGCATGGATAAAGGCTCCTTCAGCAGAACTCAGCCTGTTTGACTCCTCGGCACTACTTTTAACACATGCATTAGATGAATAAGCATCCATGCTGTGGAAGCGTGTCCCTGTGTCGCACCGCAAGCCCAACAGCAGCAGCACAATGCAGCACCAAAGAGCTGTTGTAGTGATGGATGTGACTATAATAGAGCAGGGAGAGAGGGAGCAGCTAGAGGTTAATTCAGCCAGGGCTGGGAGAAAGCCGCCTTCTCCCCTTGGAACCATCTGCTGCCGTAACAAAGAAGATTCCGAGTTCCGGCATCGGGTACCATGGCACCCACAGCCCTGCGCTCCGGATGCTGGCCTGCTGCCCGCCCTGCTTGTACCTGGAGCTGTACCTGGAGCCGGGGAGGGGCTGCTCCTGAGCCGAGGGCGCGCTCCCGCCCGGCTGCGCGCGCTGCTCCGGAGCAGCGCAGTGTTGGGAGCCAGGATTGGCTGGGCACTGCTGCAGTGGGGACGCAGCCTTGGGTTGTTCAGCCTCGCTGCTCGCCCGATGCCGTTGGGATGAGCCGGGACGTGCGGGTTAATTGGCAGCGCTGAGCAGCTTCTCCCCGAGAGCTTCATCTCGAGCTTTCCGCTCTTAAGCATCTCGGCCAAAGCTGCTCCGGGTGCCAGGGGTCTTGTGCTTTGTCTATTGCCATCAGATCTGAGAGGCTCTGGTACAATGAGCTGCTTGTCAGGCCAGGCACGACTGCAGTAGCAGCGATTTCTAAAGGCAGGAAGCATCCGCAGGAGCGGGCTGTAAAGAATCCGAGCCTGTGGAGTCTCGCTGGGTTGAAGCTCCCGCTGGCTGCCAGGCTCATTCCCATCTTGGGGGTGCTTGGTAGTGCAGTCACATCATCCTTGGCAGCGGGCAGCTCCTGAGCGCGCAGGGCTTCCCTGCCCAAGATGCTCTTTGGAGCAGCAATGCGGCAGACCCTGTGGCGTTTTCTGTCTGGCTTCTTTCCCTGGGCCGTATGCCAAGGTCCTGCAGATGAAAAAGAGGATGAGGCCAGAAACACCACCCCACTTCCAGGCCCCGGGGAGAAAGGGCCAAAGATGTTGGGGAAGCCACAGGACAGAGGGACTGATCCCACTGAAAAGAGACCAACTATCCTACTGGTGGTTGGACCCGCAGAGCATTTTCCAAAGGTAATGGGATATGCAGGGGCTGGTGCACATGATAGAGGAGCGTGTGGTCTGCGGGGAGCAGGGGTGTTGCAAGGTGGAGTGTGTGAGTATCTGGAGGGGTGTGTGTGTGTGTTTGGGGAGGGGAAAAGGGAGCAGGGTGCCATGCATGTGCTTGCTGGAGAGGAAATGGGGGGGGGGGGACCAGGGCTGTAAAGAGAGGAGGGGATATAACCTTTTAGACCTGATGTTCAAAGGTGGTGGTGGTGGGGAAATGCTGTTTAGGGGCAAAGGGGAATACAGGAGTCTCGAAGGTTCCTGCACAGCTTGTAAGGAACATAACTGAGACGGCAGGGAATGATGATGCAGGTTAGTGGCGAGTCCCACCCCTGCACTGAAGCCCAGCAAGGGAACAGATAGATCCCAGAATATTCCAAAGTCTGGTCATTTGGCAGGCCTGGGGAAAAACCAGCATGTCCCGAGCAAATGAGTAATCGGCTGTGTTTGAATGGCATAGCCCAGAGGAGAGGAAAGCCTCTCCCTGGGGAGCGGGGGGGCATCAGGGAGACACTGGAATCTGGGTTAGGATGGGAACGTCCCAGGGGGTGTGAGAGCAGGGAGGGGGTGGGTGCACCCAATCGGTGGAGAGGAAATTGTGAGGCTTTGTCTGCGGGGAGGTGAACAAAAGCTGCTTAGTTTAGTGCTGGGCTCCTGGCACAGTGCAGGTCTGGCTTAGTTTTGATGGGAAGGGGATGCTGTCTGTATCTCCCAGAGATGGTGCAGTCAGCTCTGCCTACATGTGGTTTAAAACCAAGGGTGTGACTTGAGAAGGAGTCAGGCATAACCCCTGCAAGCGGTGGGAGCTTGGGATAACAGTAAAGGGCTGCAGCAGGGATAGGAGTGCATGACTTGCAGGATCCAGTATTTGTCAGGGCAAGGTTGTTGCTGTAAGCTTTCTGTCTAAAATGGGGACAAACGGGTTGATGTTATTAAGGATTAATATCTGGTTTGAGTGGGAAGAGGCAGGGTGGCTTTCTGCATGCTGGCAACCAGAAGCCACTCCCTGCTTGAGTCGGGCTGGAAAACCTCCAGGGACTTTTGCTTTCATCCCTATCCCCTTTAGCACTGTGCATCCTCCTCTGAAAGAGGAGTGTGGGCATTTGGAGGAGAGGAGGGATTTTGCGCACAGGGGATTGAAGAAGGGCAGAGTCTGGAACTGCAGGAGGCTATGATGAAAACCCTGACAGCGCAGGGCTGGGAGTCCAGGGTGTCTCACCGGGAACAGTGGTCCCTCAGTCATGGAAAGTCCATCTGTTCTCACCTGCAAATGAAGCTTTCTCTGAAAGCTGATCCCAGTCTCCGCTTTGCTGCATGACCCTGGCAAGTTCTGCTGTATAGAAACCCTAAAACTGGCTAACAGAGAGCTACCTAGAGGATAAGGATGTGGCAAAATGGAGTTATTGCAGCTTAAGAAGTAAGTGCCCATCTGCTGGGAGGTTGTGACTGTGTAATTTTAGCTTGCCCTGATTGTAAAGTAAAACACAGTGTAAAGCTCTTGTGTCGGGGATTATGCAGATAGGTTTTACCTTGCAGTTCAGGCCGGCTAATACCGCATCCAGCCGTTGCTGTGGCTCAGCTGGCAGACAGCAACTTGCTAAGCTGCAATGACTTGTTTGTGCTTGATCAGATACCTGTGTCCTAATGACCCATCTGAAGGAGAAGCCTTGCACTACAGCCTCAGGGATGGATTCTAAACCACCGTGAGCAAACAGTGTTGGTGTATAAAGAGAATGGGACACCCGTAGACACAGAGCTTTTGTTCTCTGCCACTGGTTGTCTGACCTTGGCAGAAGCCTCTGGGCTGGTGTGGCACTGGGTTTGTGAACCCACCTGTAACTATGTGCTAAACCCACACAAAATGCTGTGTCTCGTACTGTAAGCAATTGACATCTATCCATAAGCTCAACCTAGGAGATGCTTCCTAGTCCTGGCTCTTCAACCTTCGCTGTCCTCGGGGTGGTGTTTCTGCTCAGAGCCTTGCTCCAAGGAAATGATTTCCCCAGGAGGCTGTTTCTGCAGACATGGGAGAAAATATTGATTGCAGATGCGATGCGTTGGCCTCTGAGTGTGTGTACCCAGGAGGGAGGCATCATCTGCCCCTGATGTCACCATCTGGACTTGTAACTTTGGATCTGTGTGTTGTCAGTGGAACGGGTCACCTTTATGTCAGATCCCGTGTCCTGGTCTTGTTTTCCTTCCCTGGTCCCTATCCTTCCCCTTGCACAGCCTTGTCTGGCTGCAGCTCTTCCCTCTGCTGGGGGGGTCTCTTCAATGATTAACTCACTCCTCCATACACTGTACTCTCTTTGTTTGTGCTTTGGGAGGACTTTCTGTACTGTACAATTAATTATAAGCTAATTTCCAGAACCTAAAGCCTTAACAAGTCAGCAGAACCTGGGGAAAGCTTCCAGCAATAGCGGTTCTCCCTCTGCCCCATGGTGTACTTGCCCAGCGAGCTGTTTTGCCTGTGAAGGAGGATGTTAGTTGCGTGCTGTGACGCTCGCTGGCACTTGGTATTTATAGAGAGCTTTTTTATAGCAAAGTAAATTCAAAATTAAACAGCATGCTTTCCTGCTCCTTGTATGGCTGCATCCTCCCATCCTTCGGGAGGTGCCTTCTGCAGCTGATGTAGTAAACCAGTGATGAAGTAGATGCCTATAAGAGTAGAAATGACTTGGAAAGGTGAAGTGTTGGGATTGCAGGGTGCTGAGTAACTTGTAACAGCACTTAAATAAGAAACAAATCCTACAAATAAAGTGAAAATGAGTTTTCAGCTTCTTTGATGGCAAGAAAAGTGAGGAGGAAGATGGACGCATCGCATGCTTCCTTTAGCAGAGGAGGGTATCAGCCAGGCTGCCTTCACATCGACCAGAAACATGTAGGTCCAGCTTCACTGGCAGAAGTGTCAGACTTGAAAGGACTGACTTCATTTAGCTCAGTGCCCTGTCCTGGGCTTCACCAGGATTAGACAGAGCTACCGAGGGATGTACAACCCATACAACCCATATGAAGCCCTGGCTGTGTAGGCGCGGGCAGGGGCTGGGGAGCAGGACCGAGGTTTGGGCTGCTGTATTCCGGCGGCACTGACCCTGCAGCTTTGGCTTTTGAGGACTTTCAGATTTACCCAGGGTTTCTTAGGTGAAATCTGAAAACCTCTTGGTGCTCAAGTTCCTTTTGTCGATGTAGCCAGAATTGCTGGTATAAACTTCATTCTTAATCTGGCTCTCGTTCTTAGCTCACTGCCCTGTAATTAATACCCTGCTTAAAATCAGCTTTCTTCGCTTTATTACCTTCCTCCTTTCCTCTGACGTCAGTAATGGGGCTTTTCTTCCCTAAAATGAGCAGATTTTGCCTTTTATCCCTGGCTGCCAACTCCAGATAGAGTTTATTGGGAGAACCTGCATCATGTTGGCATAGCAACCGGGCTGCCAAGCAGCTCTACCACTGATGCTTGGCAACTCGTGGGAAGGACTACGGAGGATCTTAAGACTTGGAGGAGCAAATCTGAGTTATATTTGTTCACATACTACCTGGAGCTGGGGGTGGGCTGCTCGCCTTGCTCAGGCTCCTCAGTCATGGAATAGTTTGGGTTGGAAAGGACCTTAAAGCTTATTCAGTTCCAACCCCTGCCACGGGCAGGGACACCTTGCACTAGAGCAGCTTGCTCCAAGCCCCTGTGTCCAGCCTGGCCATGACACTGTTTGCTTTTGACTGGTGGTGTGCAGCATTAGGGTGCTGTTGGCGTGCATGGAGTGAGCTGCTGCAGCTGATCTTTAAGAGGATCTGGAGTCCCTGAACACATCCTGTTTCCATGCAGAGGGACGTCAGCAGGGAGGAGGTTAAGCCTGGTTAGGTAATGTGGCATAGAGCTGGGGTAGATGAGGTGCTGGGGGAGGACGTAGGAGCTGTTTGGGTCACGATTCTCAAGGATACCCAATTGCTGCGAGTCGTGATCTATTAGGCTTAAAAAAACACCATTAAAATACCCTTGAAATAAAGCCCTGGATTAAATATTCCTAATTCATGTGATGGACGTGTAGCTTCACAGACAGCTCACTGCAGACCTTGGCTTCTCTTTACGGAGCAAAATGCCATGGTAAAGATGTAAAGGCCCCTTGTGCGTTAGGATGTGAGGAGGGGAGTGCTTATTGGACTTTGCACTGGTCGGGCAGGCTGTACAGACAGAGCAAACACAAGGAAATGTTGCTGTGTCTGCAGTGGTGGGGAAAGCTGTTCCTGGGCTGGCTTAAACCAGCTAAGCAAACACGCTGTGCTGCTTCAAGTGCAGACAGGGCTATGGTGTTCTGGGTATGGGCTGTGGCTTTCTGCATCTTCCTTGTGTAGCAGCTTATCTTTGGTGAATATCAGGACTATAACTTCATTTGCAAACTCGTGTTAGCAGCGAGTTATTTACTGTGGCCTGAGCAGCCTTATTTCCTGCTGCTCTGCTTTGGTACTCTCACTGCAGAGCTAGGTGTTATCCCTGCATCAAACTCCACTAAATACTTAAAAGCCTGTAATTAGGTCCCCATTAAATGATGTGTGCGCCACACTCCCTGGCTTGCTCCTGATGAAAGCTCAGGAAGTCACTTACTAAGTGGTCAAGTGGTAGGAACTGGAAAGTGGTGTTCTACCTGGGCCACTCTATAGCACACATCTGACTGCAGTGTTTAATGGTAGCTGGAAGAAGAGGAAAACCTCTTCAGCTGGTGTAACTGCTGTGTGGATGCTTAGCTAAGGGCCTTTGGAGCAGATGGGTCCGTTCTGAAGCCTGCCCTTGATTTAGTGGTTGTCGGAATGTTCAGCGCAATGGCAAACCTTCTCCACAGGCTTTAATAGTGTTGGCAACTGGAGTGCTGCAGAGGAGAGAGGTGCTGGTATGCAGATACCTGCTCCTAGGTGGCATTGAGTGCTTTCGGGGGGACTTGCAGTCAAAGCAAATCAACTCTGGCCTAGCAAAGTAGCCTTATAAAAGTGGAACTTTTGCTTGCGGTGGATATCCCAAACACATATGAAAGCAGTAAGGGAATGGCTTCCTGCTCGGGCTGTGTTCTGGAGGCAGAGCTTTTGGGAAGAGGACAGAGTCCTCTTGTGTTGTCTGGTGGGAGGGGTCATGCTCAAACCTGGTCCCTATTGTGCTTCGCATGTAAATTCTTGGAGGTGTGAAAACAGGATCTGAAGGGACAGACTGGATGTGAGGAGCAGCGAGCAAACATCCTGTGTGGATGTCAGCCAAAGCCTCTTGGGTTGAGAGAGGGCGGCCTGGTTAAGAGTTAACTTGTAGTGAGCTGATGTAAGGTCTTTGTGCCTGATGGGAGCCCGGTGTTGAGCAATGGGAGGCCTCCTACATTGCTTTCTGGGTGGGACTCTACAGCCCCAGCTTCCCTTTTAAGTCGAAGGGCAGGGCTTGTGCAGCCAATCCCACCCGTGCCAGCTTTGCTCATAGGCATGTGTCATGAGACTTGCCGGCATTTCCTTCCCACCACGCGCTGAAAGCAGCTCCGGGGAATCACTCGGTTCTATTTCCCTTCCCGGTGATTCCGAGCAGGGCAGCTGAGGCTCCGGCTTGGGAGGATGCTCTGCCTCTGCCTGTATGTGCCGGCGTTCGGGGAGTCGCAGGCTGAGTTTGAGTACTTTGAGTCGAAGGGGCTGCCGGCTGGACTCAAATCTATCTTCAGGCTCAGCCTCTTCATTCCATCCCAGGAATTCTCCACTTATCGCCAGTGGAAACAGGTATGGCCCTGAGGGAGGAATGGGAATGATGACAGAGAATAGGGGAGAGTGACGGTGGTCTCTAGAGTGGCAGGGTTGAGGGGGAGAAGCTCGTGATGGCTCTGGCATCATAGCAGGGTATAGCATGGACCCCTTGGTAGGGGCTGCTGAAACAGCATGGAGGTATTCCTGTTTGATTCTTTTAGTTTGGATCATATGAGCACTCAGTGCCTCTGTGACTGTTTAAACCACTTCATTTGATGCAGGGCAAATAGAAAAAGGGTTTTTCCCAACTGTTCTTCTCTAACTGCTCTGCTCCAATAGAATGTTTCACATCCTCTTCCTTTTCCTCTTGCATCCTGCCTCCCTCTGACAGGAGGTGTGTCATCTGGTGTCAGCCCCCAGTGAGGATGATGAGGCTTGTGCTATAAGCAGAAGAGCAGCTTCGTGCTTGTGGCTCAGCAGTGGTGAGTGGGCTGAGCTGTGGGAGGTTACAGAGCATTCCCCTTCACTGTGCAGTGAAGATGCACTAAATCCATGGAGTGCTCTGTCTGACCATATCACAGCCCTTGCTTTCAGCTTGCCCTACTGCTGTGGCTCTTATGACTGGGCTTGAAGAGCACAGACAGCTGATGATTGAACTGTAAAGCTGGGTGGGCTTTTTATATCTGTGTACAGACACAAAGCATAACGATAGCAGGCTTTAAGACGTATGGGGTCCCACAGTGTGCTGTGAGGTCTGTGTGTGATGCCAGTGACCATGCAAGCAACAGCAGCCACATAGCTGTTAGTGACCAGTTCTATGGGGAGTTTGTATTTGCTGTTAAAGAGCTGCAGGCAGGCAGGCACTTGTTCGTATCTCTGCAGAAGATGCTGTTGGCTTTCTCACCCTTTGCATGTGTGCTGTGGGTTACTGCTGGGCAGCAGAGCAGCTTTCATTACCTGTGGTCTCTGACCATCCCTCCCACATCTCTGTGGCTGGTAGCACAGGAGCACTTGCATAGTCACAGCTCTGATACAGTGCTCTCAGTCATCAGTGCCTGCCAACTGCCTGTGGCCAGCCAGAGGGAAGCCCTGATTCAGCTGTTCAAGGCCAGCCTGCTGACATGTGAGGGGTGTTGCTCTATCTTTAGCCTGCAAGTTGAATGTAAGGTCATAGCTGAACTTTACAACAGTCATATGATGAATTGCAAGTGAAGAATAGCGGGTGGACCTCAAAAGGTCAGGGCAGCTGGGACAGTGCTTTCTTATTTAAGGTTCCTAAAATGATTAGGAATAATCCTCGTAGCATTAGGGGTGAGAGTGGGTTTTAATAGTGAAGTAGTTAGTGTTTAAGTCATGTAAAATGGCATGGAAACAAAGACTTCAGGCTTGTGAAGGGGACTGTGCCCATAGGTGAGAAATATCACGATAAGCTTAGCTTTGCCTATTACCTTTGAAGCTTAAACAAAATATTGGTGGGCAGAGGGTTAGCCTAGTGCTGGATTTCAGCTCAGAGCTTCCTCCTCCCATCTGCTGCTCACATACGTGTTACAGGAATTAAACCAAAACTGTAGGTGATGCAGTAGACTGAATCACCCCTCATTTGCTGTTGCCCATTGATTCATGTTGGAAAAGACTTGAAAGCTGTCAAAGAGCAAGTGACTGAACAAGAAGAGGAATAGGAACTCCCTGAGCTGCATTCCTGCAGCCTGGAGATCACCTCTCCTGTCAACAAGTGTGCCCTTAGACAGGACGGTCCATGTGCTATTGCCCTGTGCTGGAGTGAGTTAGTGAGTCATTTGCTTTGTCCCAGATGTCTGGCACAGAGTCTGATCTTGATTTTAGCTTTGTCCTACTAAGAACCTTTTCTTGTTCTATATGCATCTCATGGAAACTTGTATAATTAGAGCACATAGCTTCAGGGTGCCTAAACCAGTTCATAGGGGTTTTTATCTTTGGCTGTGTCCATTAGAGCTGGGCAGGCTTTTTCTGGTTGGAGTTAGTTATTGCCAGAGGCACCTAACTTCTTGAAGGATCCTAGTGGGCACGGAATTCTTTCTCCTATTCAGGTGTTTTTATTACCTCAGGTTTTGTGATTCACTTTGTATGCAAATCTGTTCATACTCGGTTCAAGAACCTCCACAAGGGCTTTGTAAGGTGTTAAATCAAGATACAGGACTAAGATTGGACACATGATATTGGCACAATATCCCTGTCAAAGCATGAGGCGTTTTATCTGCGTAACTCACTTTAGGAGAGACAGTTGCCTGGAATCGGGGGACTTTTCTACATGACTGCTTTGCTCACATTTCTTTGAGGAATTATCATTGTCAGTTGTTTTCTGGAGGCAAAGTCAAAGTTGGGTAGGAAATGATCTTTAAATTGGATAGAATAAGGGGCAAAGCTGTCTGAGCAAAGGAGCTGACAGGTTTTGATGTTCCTGATCAGAAAATTGTGAAGGCTGGAGACAAGGACCTGGATGGACAACTGGATTTTGAGGAATTTGTTCACTATCTCCAAGATCATGAGAAGAAGCTGAGGCTGGTCTTCAAGAGCTTGGATAAAAAGAATGATGGTAAGCACCGTTCTTGTGCTCATGAGTAGGCCTACTCCATGACTTACCTTGTAATACGTATACCTGGGCTCACTGGCTTGTCTTTGCAGGCCGTATTGATGCCCAGGAGATCGTACAGTCTCTTCGGGACCTGGGAGTCAAGATCTCTGAACAGCAGGCTGAGAAAATCCTGAAGAGGTGAGGATTCTGCTGCAGCTTCTGCTTTACTGCTGACGGGGTTGGAAAGAAACGCAGAGACAAGGAACCCATCTCTTCTTTCTACCCTGTACGCTCTTTCCAGAGACCTCAGCTCCTCCCTTTTTGCCTGTTATTCTTCATTTTGATCTTTCTTTTTAACCCTCTCCATGGTTTGACACTTACAAAGTCATAATGCACTATGGAGAGCCACTGTCAGAATCTCTTTATTTCCTGACCTGTTGTGGGTATTTGCATCCCTGTCTCATTGTCCTGCTGCCCTGAGCTTGCTGCTTTGGAGAAGGACTGTGCAGTTGCTCTTTGGAAATGCTGAGTGCTTTGTGCATGTGGCACTAACATGTTAACAACCACTTATTTGTGCTGTTTTCTCCTCTTTCTTTCCTCTGCTACCTTCCCTCTGTCTGTTTGCCTGTGTGTCAGAATAAGGACGGGACACTTCTGGGGTCCTGTCACCTAGTAAGTATTATTTTGCCTTCAGTGTCAGTTGTGTCCCTAATCTTGGTAGGGGGTGCAACTACTCCTGTGGGTCAGTTAAAGGGGAGAGACAGGGGAGGAAAGCAGGAGCCCACTTCTACCTGTGCTGTGTTTGAATAGGTTTTAGCTTTGTCTCGTGTCTCTTTAGAAGTCTTTTAGTAGCTGCTTTGCAAAACTTCTTCTGGTGTAGGCCTGAATAATCAAAGGGAAGGGGAGGAGGAATTTGTCATCCAGTTGGAGTCTGTACTCACTTAATGCTGCATCACTTTAGCATGGATAAAAACGGGACGATGACAATTGATTGGAATGAGTGGCGAGACTATCACCTGCTGCACCCTGTGGAGAACATTCCTGAAATCATCCTCTACTGGAAGCACTCCACGGTAAGAAGTGGCTCCCCTGCAAAAGGTCTTGCTCTTTGCCCAGCTTCTTAGGCAGAGTCCTGTCCCCCAGGAGCTGCTACCGGCAGTCCTATCTTTCTCGCCTTGGTTCAATAGCTGCCTTGTAGCCCTAGAAGCCCAAGTGCTTCCTGTCCTGTTGTCTTGCCACCCATCACTGGCACAGCTTCTGAAGCCTTTGGCACAGGTGATAACTGCACATTTGCACTAAGATGAGGGTGTTCGCTTGGCTTGTGCTTCTCAGAGCTCATACCTGTGGCCAGTCCCTGCTGGTTCAGGACCTGTTAAAACTGGAAATGGATTTGACAAGCACCCGTCCTTCCTGGAGATATTTCAGTGTGTGTAAGGAGCATGTAATGAGATTAAACTGGCTGCGGGCGTGGAAGGTTCCAGACAGGTCCAGCCTTTTTGCCAGGCAGCTGCCTGCAGTTGGTCATTTTGTTCCTTACAATGATCCACAGCATTTTAATGCAGACAAATGTTGAGCAGTTGCCAGAGTCATGAGCAGGAATCTCTGGATGTGAAGGTTCCACCTGTGCCATGCTTATAGGCAGTGGTGGTTCCTAATTCCAGGCACAGCAGTTAATGGCTACAGATAAGCTGCTGAGCTGGGATGAGCATATCCAGTCCCTCAACACTTTGCACTGATTAAGAGCAATGAAACTTGAGCATAATCACTGGCTAATGAAATGTTTCTCAACACCTTCTGCTTCTGCAGATCTTTGATGTGGGAGAGAATTTGACTGTCCCTGATGAGTTTACAGTGGAAGAGAGGCAGACAGGGATGTGGTGGAGACATCTGGTTGCAGGTGGAGGTGCAGGTGCCGTGTCCAGGACTTGTACAGCTCCCTTGGACCGCTTGAAAGTGCTCATGCAGGTATGATGGAGCAGCTCCGGTTTGTTTGGATACCCAGGCAGATTCCTTTTATATTCTTGGGTGCCTAGGAGGTGGTAATGTCCATCATCACGTTACAGTACTCTGGCCAGGATTAGTACCATTGCTCATGTATTGCTTTTTATGAAAGCGGTTTGGATTATTTGAATGATCCAAGTCGTGTTAAATAGTCTTTGTTGACTAGGGCAAGAATACAGAGACTCTTTTGGGAAGTGTCATGTGAAAAGTGTCCATAGTTGGAGAGCTTTGTGGTTTAGAGCACTGGGAGCCCTGGGTGTTGGTGAAACAGGTTTAAGCCTTGTGTTTTCATGAGGCCATGAGAGTTGAAGTGATTGTGGTGGTCAGGGGGCAGCGCTTGAACTTACTGTAAGTATTATCAACACTAGCAAGGACTTGGGAAACCTTGATTTTCTCCTGCTTTGTCAATGTTCTTGCTCTTGAACCAGCTGAGAAGTTTACCTGGGGTAACTGATCCTACAGTAGGTATGGGAGTTGTTTGTTTAACCTTTCCTCCCATTCCAGAGAGAGATACCGATTAGGTCCATTAGTTAACAGTAGACTTTGCAGAAAAGGAAAGAAGCTTGCTTTCCTGTTGCAGGAGTTATCTGGGAGGGATTAAAGCCTTGGCAAATCTCTGGGTAAATAAAAAAAGTGCCCTTTTGTCCCTGGATTACAGAAAAACGTGGCACTGTCGTCATCAGGGCTGGAGCTAATCCAAACTTGCCTGCTCTCTCCCAGGTCCATGCCTCCCGCAGTAACAACATGTGCATCATTGGCGGCTTTACCCAAATGATCCGAGAGGGTGGACCAAGGTCACTGTGGCGAGGGAATGGCATCAATGTGTTGAAGATTGCACCCGAATCTGCCATAAAGTTCATGGCCTATGAGCAGGTGAGTAAAAGGGCACTGACAAAAGGCTGCAGAAGGCTTTGCAGAAGGACAAGCTGGAAGGAGAGCTGGCTGAGATATGTCAGTGAGGCTCAATGTCTCTTTTGGCTTTTACAGATTAAGAGGTTCATTGGCACTGACCAAGAAATGCTGAGGATCCATGAGCGGCTGTTAGCTGGTTCTCTGGCTGGGGCCATTGCACAGAGCAGCATCTACCCCATGGAGGTGAGGCCTGTGGCTCAGTCCAACCCTTGGGGGATCATGGCAAGGTGCCGAGATGGGAGAATGTGGGTAGAACCCCAGCACTGTGGTAGCTTAATTCTTGGAGGTCATGTCAGGCAGTAGTGCTTGCATGACACTTGCTGTAGCCAAGGCATGCTCTTGAGTATGACATTGTGTGTATTTTCTCCTGCTGATTCTCCCATAGGCCTTCATGGTACTTCTTTTTGCCTTCTAGGTTCTGAAAACAAGGATGGCTCTAAGGAAGACAGGACAATATTCAGGGGTGTTGGATTGTGCCAAAACCATCCTTCAAAAGGAAGGGATGGCTGCCTTCTACAAAGGCTACATCCCCAACATGCTGGGAATCATTCCATATGCTGGCATTGACCTGGCAGTCTATGAGGTATAAAGCCTTCAACTTGTAGGGTTGTGCTGCTTGTGTAGCTGTGTTGTTGGCAGACCTGTCAGTTACTACAGGACTTTATCAGAGCTTTCCTGATCAGCTTTATAGGGCACAATTGGATTTATTTTTACCCAAAATGGCCTAAAAGATAATCCAATACAACAATTCTCCTTCCCTAGTCAACATTATGCATGGTCCCTTGTTTGCTTTCTTTATGAGAAGGGATTTTCCCCAGCAGCAGTAGCTCAAAAAGCATTAAGAAGCCTCCTGCTTCTGGCTGAATTTGCACTGGGTTTCTGGGCCTCTACACTACACCTTTTACATAGTGTGGTGTGCTTTCGATTGCCTCTTCACTGCTAACATGTGACTTGTTCCTTCCAGACACTGAAAAATGCCTGGTTGCAACGCTGTGCTGTCAACAGCGCCGACCCTGGAGTCTTTGTTCTGCTGGCCTGTGGCACCATCTCCAGCACCTGTGGGCAGCTCGCCAGTTACCCCCTGGCTCTCGTGAGGACACGCATGCAGGCCCAAGGTGAGGACTTCTGGGAACTGTGGGACCTCGTGCCATGGTCTGTGAGCTGGGTAAAGGTCCTTTAGTGTAAACACTGCAGCAACAGCCTTCACTGGCCTGTGCAGCTGAGCAGAAGGCTATTTGCCACGCTGCAAGAGGCCAGTGGACTTTGTGCTGCCCTTAGTGTCAGGGGCCGAGCACCTCCAGGACAGAGCTCTTGTTTTGGTGAGCAGTTTTTGGGTCAAGGGCATCTGCAGATCAGGTTGAGGGGATGCTTGTGATGCTCAGCGTGGCAGTGGTTTGTTGAGAAGTTCGATGCTGTTCCCCATGAAGCGCTTTTGCTCTGTGAACATCCACAGGAAGCACAGAAATCGGAACACGTAGGCTGCATTCTTGATCTGTGCCTTTCTCTATTACAGCTTCAGTGGAGGGTGCTCCTGAGGTGACAATGAGGGGACTGTTCAGACACATTCTGAAGACAGAGGGAGCCTTTGGTCTTTACCGGGGTCTGGCACCGAACTTTATGAAGGTGATCCCAGCTGTAAGCATCAGCTACGTGGTTTATGAGAACTTGAAGATGTCTCTGGGTGTGCAGTCACGGTGACCAGGAGATGCGGAGGACTTGGAACTCTGAAGTCTTGGGGTGCGACCTCAAGACGTATAGCCATCTCTCATTCTGTGAATGTGTTGACACTAAGCTGACTTAAGCAAAGCTGTGAAATCTCAGATAGTTTGTAAGTCAGTAAGGGGAGGGGGAGGATCTGGTGGCCTTTGCCATCTTGCTACTCAGAGCTCTACATCAAGTGGTCCTTTGTGTGGGGCCTTTTGGGAGACCAGGGCTTGAACTCCTGGTCGAATCTTACGGCGCGAGTTGCTGAGGGCAGTTCCTAGAGTAGCAAAGGTTTGGGTAAAGGGTCTGCTTTCAGTGTATAGCATGTGCAGAGCTGTTTGCCTGCAGATGAGCACCTTCTGACTTGCTGAAAGAGCTTCTTTTTCCATTCAAAGAGCTTCTTGGTTTTTTTTTTCCCCATTCAATTGTCCAACTTCCTACCCATGTTCAAATTTGTACAAACCTTGTGTAGGAGCTGCTGCCACACCAGGCCTGTTGTTATGTTTACATATATTCCTTTGGGTAGGAGACATTCACGTTCTGCTTCCAAGACTTGACATGAAATGGAACTTTGAACTATCCTGGTTTTGAGGGCTGGTGGGCAGTGGTTCATCTGTCAGGCTGAGGGTTATTTAGGCCAGCCTGATGAAGAATTAGAGTTATTTATTTTTGATAGGTTTAAGTGTGTCTCATAAATCCACTAACAAGATGCACTTACTAACAGAAGCAGCAGACTAGAGCCTGCATACCTGTATCCTTTGCATGCTGGGATTGGCTTGTCTTATACTCAGCAGGGGCTTGGACAAGGGGAGGCAGGAGAGCCCTGGGTGGACTGGCACCTTGATGCATGGCTTTAATGAACAAACCCCAGTATATCACAGCTCCTGTGCAGTCCTGCTCCCAGCACACCGTGAGAGCTTCTGCGCAGCGTTGCATGGGCCTTTGAATTCCATTCTGCCTGGTGCCAAGGGTAGCTGGTGGACCTTTTCCAACCCCCGTGCCTACGCTGCTATCTATCTCTTTAGACCTCTTTGTAGATTGATGTTCAGGTTTGCGTTAGCAGGATGGAGTCCCCAGGCCAGGAGTATGTGTGCTGTTGGGAAGGGGTGTTAGGGAAGAGGGGCTGGTTGTCACTGGGAGAGGTGAGCTTTCGGTCCTGAAGACACGCTTGCTTTGCTTTCAAAGGGTGCTTTTCATAAGGCTAAGGGAAAGACATGGCTTTAAAATTTCTCTGACTGCATTATGGGCTACTTTAATCAATAGGATCCGGCTTCTGAGGCCTGGGGGGGATCCTCATCCAACTTTTCACTTTGGGCAAAAAGAAAGGACCAGCGTTGCATTCCACTGTTTTACTGCTTAAAGCATATTTATTTTGTATTTATTTGAACAGAGTTATGTCCGACTATTTTTATAGACTTCTTTAAATATTGTTACTGTGCTCGTAGTTCTGGTTTAGGAAGTTCTCTCTTTGTTCTCTCACATCACACAGCTGAGTCGTGGGCAGGGATGCTCATGTACCTTCCTCTTGGGGCTTGAGCTGCCTTTCCCACGTCTGGGGCTGTTGCTGGAGGACCTCAGCCCAGAGAAATTCTGTTGCAAGAAGCCATAGGAGAGAAGGGAGTAGTTGGGAAGCAGAACCTTGGGAGGAGGGGAGAGGGTGCACTGTGAGGCTTGCCTTACATTGGAATTGTCTCCGTGCATGGCTGGGAGGCTGTTGGGTGGATGGCTGAAGTTGGGAAGTAGAAGGTCTGTGTATGTTGGGTGTCACAATGGATAATTGAGAGCAATCCTGGGGGAATCTTAGGGAAAAGGGGGGAGGGAAGAAATCTCAGGCACTAAACCCACAAGTTTCCAGAGAGATGGCAGGAAACTTGCACTTGGGCACAAGCTGCTTCGAGGCTGGATCAGCAGAGCCTGCTGCTGGGGCAGTGCTCTTCATAGGCAAGTGGGCACCGTGGAAACCAGACGAGGATGCACTAGCACTTAGCAGCTGCTTTTATGCTGATGGCTTCGGTGGTTCATGGAGTCTCCCAGGTAAGACTCTCTTGACAGTGCTGTCAGCAGTTAGCCACATGGAAATCAAAATCCATCTGGATTAGTGACGTGATTTTTTTCCACCCCCCCTCTTGAGACCTGTCATAACTTCTGCAGTGGCTCCTTCCTACCGGCGTGGCCTAATGGGAATATGAATATCAGAGTGCAAAAATCAATGCAAAATGACAACTGTCTTTGTAGCTGTAACCACAAATTGTTATAATACAAATCTAACTTAGATTCTTCATGTAGGGAACAGTCTGCTAATAAAGGTCTGTCAAAGAGATACCACGTGTCTGCATCTGCTTATTAACATGGTTTTTTGGTGCTGTTCGGGGCCAGACTCTTCCTGGGACGATTCCAACCAAGGATGCTGACACTGGGAAGGATCCTCCCTGTGAGGACCGGGGAGAACAGAATTCTTCTTAAAGGCAAAAGCAGCAAACCTGAGCTCAAGGCAGTGATGCGTTGGGGATGCGCAGATGCTGTTAACCCATCTCTGAGTGCTTCTGGATGCTCATCTGTTTGGCATCCATAACTGTTCAGAGAAGACCCAGAAAAGCCCTGGAAGGAACCTGGCTCATAGAGCTTTCGAAAGAAAGGCTTTGTGCAGTTACTCCTTAAACCCCAACCAGGAGCTATCCTTGCAGCTCATTGAGGACCCAGCGCTGGTAGCTCAAGTGGCCTCTGATCAGGTTAGCACATCTGGCCGCACTGGCTTTGTTTGGTTCCTGTAATTCAAGGCTTTTATTCAGCTATAAATCTACTCCTAAAGTCTGAGGCGTGGTAACATGAGCCTCTGCTTTCCATCCGTGTCAGCTCAGGTGCTTATCGAGCATTCAGCAGCACTCAAGGCTGGCAGCATCCCCTCCCCTCCCCTTCTGGTGCCTCGCTCCTTGAGGTGGGGAGTTATGTTTCAGGTCGCACACTGATAAAGCTGTGTCTGAAGCAAGGGCTGGCTGGGTACCTGTGCCCTCGGATTGATGGAATTGGCTGTATTTGACATTGTAAAACTCATTTGTGCCATAGGAATCAAGCCAAAGGCTCATTGCTGGAGCACCGCACAGGGCCAGGCACCCTGCTGCTGCAGAGGGAGGAGCAGGGCTCTTCTCCGCCATATCTCCTCTAGCTTTTCTCCTTTCCTTCCTTTTTAAGGAAGAGGGATATTTCCAGTGCTTAGTTGCGAGGTTGGAGCTGAGACTGAATTGCTCTTCACATGCACAGCAGCAGCCTCTTTATAAACCCCCCTTCACAAGCACAGGGACAGTGCTTACCTCCCTATGGGGCTGTGATGGGATGAGTGACGTGCCCAGCGAGTGGGGGCTACATTGGAGGCACAGAGAGCAGTGTGGGTCTTGGCACTTGAACCCTCTCACCCCAAAGCCTCTGAGATTACTGGGAAATAGGGAAATGGGACCTTTTCCTCTGGGAAATGAAAATCCTGCCTCCATTGGGTTATCATCCCCTCCCTCTCTCATTTGGCAGTGTTGCCGTGCTTTGTCACAGACCTTGCCATGGATAAACATTCCTGGGGAGCTCTTCCCTGATCCAGAGGCTTTGGGCAGGAATATTATGGATAATCATTATTCAGGAATAATCATTCCAGGATTCTATTCTATCTGTCTCTGCTGGGCTCCTCCCGGCAGCCAAGCTGCTGTTGAGAGAATGGGGTGCTTGCTTCTAGAGAAGCACCCTCTTCCCCTCAGACTACAGCTGAAGTTTGGAGCCCTCCATACATTCCAGTTATATTCCAGTAACCAAACGCTTGGCACACTCATTTACCACAGTTAATGATTGCCCTCTCCTGGTTCGCCTCCATCACTGCTTCACTGCGCTGCTGCTTTTCGGTAGAGCTCTTCCAAGCTTAGTGTGAAGCGGAGGGACTGAGAGCAGAGAGCACTTCCACGTGTCCCGTCCCCATTGCTCAAGGTTGACTTTGCCCAATGGCACACGAGGTGAGCTGAGTGTTTGATTTCTTCCTGCGAGGCCGGATTCTGACCCCAAATCCAGCAACAAAGCGCACTGAGTTTGAGGAAAACATTTATTGCCCAGTGTGGGATCGGTTCCCTGTGCCCTGCAGCACGTGGGTACCCAGAGGAGGTGATGCTGTGACTGCAGCTGAGGGCTCCATCCATGGGCTGTTTCCTTTCTCAACTTCTTCCATTTGACACAGCTCCTTCCAAAACAGCAATAACAGGGTAAGTGATGGGCAGTGCACAAGCAGGAGAGAATAGGGTGAAGAAAGAAGCATTTTCTTTTCCCTTTCATCTGATTATGAGTCCAAGAGGGCCCAGAGAAGCAATGCCCCAATCATGGACGCGCTTGCTGAGCTGCTGATGGTGCCATTTCCCACTCTGTGCTGTAAAGAGGAAAGGGGCAAAGCTGTGCTACGGTGAGGCCCAGTGTGCTCTGAAGGAAAGGGGGATTCAAACCCTTTGGGAAGTTAACATAAAGCTCATGCTTGCCCGGCACTTGGAATCAGTGTGGTTGAAGTTCTAATGCCCCAGGCCAGTGCACACTGCTCTGATGCTCTGTTCACATCCATCTCTTTCAGCCTGATGATAAAGGTCCCCAAAATCTCTGTATTTAACTGGTTTCATTTCAGTCCTCGGATGCCTCCTTTTGGCCAGGCACAAAACCCTTCTCTGCTGACTCCAATTGCACCGGAGCTTGTAAGGACAAACAGGTTGAGCTTATTCTGCCTTTCCCTCAGCTTTATCCACCTGCCCAGATTTAGACATGATCCAGAAGCTTCTACAACCCCCTGGTCCACAGCTGCCTCCTGTTATCCTGAGGGAGTGGGGTCCTGCTCCCCGGTGCTGCCCATTGCCTATAGAGGAGAGGTCTGCCCCTGCCCCACTGTGAGCATCTCATCTCTGCCTGTGCCCCTGAACCCATAGGAACAGCAGGCCCTTGAGGTTGGGGTTATTGGGGGCTCTGTTGAGTCCCGCCTGGCTGCCTTGAGTGGGGTTTGGGCACCTCTGGAAGCTCAGTGTCCTGATGGGGATGAGGAGATGGAGAACAGGAAAAGGTAGGATGTTCTTCACCTTCACTTGGTAAAAGGGAACTCGTTCAGGGTCTGGTCATTTGTAGGATAAAATGTCCCATATCAGGCTGCAGAGGTCCAGTTAGCGTTAAATGTTTGTGTCTAATGTTAATTAATGTCCATTAAAGTCTATTAATGTTAATTAATGTCCATTAAAGTCTATTAATGTTAAGCAGTTCATGTTCTGATGGAAAAACTGAAGGAAAAGGTCTATTTTTGTGGGATTGGATGGTGTTACCTCTGCTCTGATGTCCTGTGGGGCTGGAAGCGCAGGGCTGGACCCCAAGCCCAAAAGGAGCCTCTGCGCAGGGGTGGGAGGAGAACTGACTTGTGCAGTCTTCCTGAGCCCCATTTTCATCCAGCCAGGCTGGGATCCTGCTCATCACACCTCGAGGTGCCGGAAAACAAACCCCCACCTGAAAACCACCTGAGGTTTGGGTGATGGTGGCTTTGTCTGAAACGGGACTGTGCATAGCATCAGCCCCTCCTGCCCCTTGCTGCAGCCTCGGGGGGTGGGGTGGGGAGTGGCCTTTGCTGTTGGGGACGAAATCAGGAATTTGGGGGGCAAAATCAGGAATTTCAGGCCCAAATTCCCATTCTTCAGCTGTTCTTCCCATTGCAGGGGCAGGTTTCCCACTGGGGATGCTCAGGTGCTGGGATTTGCTTTGGGGATTCACGTATCTATGCACGTATGTGTATTTCAACCCCCCATCACTGTTGAAGCAGTACTATGTGTATTTAGCCCCCTGAATCATTTCCCCCACCTTAAAAACCTCTCTGCAAGAGCCTGGTTTGGTGGCTGAAGCTATAACCCGGGGTCTTGGCTCTGCCCGTCCATGAGCAGCCACGTACCCTTCTCCATGGCGCATACACGATCCCCTCTTCACTCAGCCCCAGGCACTTGGCCTGGGTCTCGAACTCTTCCCGTTGGGCTCTGCTCATGCTCAGGTTTCTGGCTGGAAAAGACGCATTTACCAGGCATGAAATACGGACAAGAGGCCTCGGTGTGTCCCTTTGTGCTGCATCCCTGCCCCGTGCTCCCGTCACCGCCTGCTGTGCCCATGGTCCCTGTTGGCGTTTCTCATGGTGAATACACTGGAGCAAAACCAACCTTGGGCATCTCTTTTTAACCCTCTCCCCAGTCAGCTCCGGTCCTGTCTGCTTGAAGGAGCTGCAAAGCAGTCTGATACTCCCATTGGGAAGGACTGAGTGTGGAGGCAATTTCCTGTATGGGTCTTCAGACCCTCAAGCAGCAGCTTTGCAGCCTGGAAGGGCAGGGGGAAGCCTTATCAAGCCCTAAAATGCTGCTTTATGGGGTTGTGATCAGATCAGCTTTGCCTGCACGGCAAACCACGTGCTCTGCCCTGGGAGGCAAGAACTGGAAAATCAAGATTGGATTAAAAACACTGAGATTTGGCAATGACATTGATGCTGAACTGTGTTTGCTTCCGGGACTTGGACTGTTTACGGTGTAAGTGGGCTGTGTCTTTAACGCGCTCTTTTTGCTCTGCCAAGAGACTCAGGGTTTGAAGGGATTTGTCAACGTTCCTGTGACCTCTGGAGTGATGGCCTCAGGGAAACCACTGTGGGCAAAGCCAAGCTGCTGCGTGGTTTTAGCTCACGATCCTATGTGTGTGTTTTGGTGTCCCACAACAGCTTAAAGTTAGGATGGAGTTTGCGTACCATAGAGGTACAGCCCCAAGTACGTCCTTTCCCCTTGCAGTTGGTGCTGGATGAGTAAAACATCTTCAGAGCTGAGGTCCATCACTGTCCCCACAGTTTGCTGGGTCTTGGCTTGGAGAGAACAGCATCAGGGTTAGGAACAGCCACAATATCCAGGTGTTCAGTGCTGGAGCAGTGACAAAACCCAGCCCAAGGGTGGGCAATGCCAGGATCCAGCCCTTAGCAATGGGTGAGGACAAATGTCCTGTACAGGGTGAGTTGTTCTTGGTTTGAATTATACTTCTTCAGTGTGGGTCTGGGACATGAAGGAGACAAAGTCACCAGCTCCTGTCCCATCATTGCAATGTGCTGATGGCATCACCCATTGATGCTCAGGATATGCGGTGATAGGGTTGGCGCAAGCTGTATCGCAGGGGTCTTGCAACTCCCACCCCAAATGCCTCATCCCATGTCCCCAGTGAGGAAGAAACAGTTTGGAATGTGAGGCTTCATCGATTCACTGAACCTGCCATAAATGTTCCTTCCTTTCCCTGAGGGCCTGTGGGATAACTTTATAAATGAGGCATTCTCCTGAGGGAATGGGAGGGGGTTTGCTCCATGGTTCTGGTATGGCATCGCTTCCTAGGGTTTAGTGCAGCTTGCTGGCAGGGTGTCCCTGGCCTTGGGGGGCCATTTGGGATCCACTGAGGATTCAATCAGACAAAGCAACCCAGAAATACAATGCATCGGATGATGCACAACATGGTCATGGGCCCTTTGGGAGTCTCATCCCATCTAAGCCCCAGGCTGGGTGATAACCCCACTGGTGCTGCTCACCCTCCTTCACCAGTGTGGTGTTACCGGCAGTGATTTCCATGTAGGTGGAGTTGTTGGTGAGACATTGGTCCCCCCTGGGGAGAGAAACAGGAGGTGGTGATGCAGGAATGAGGAGCAGAGACCACTTCCTTATGGCTAAATAAAGAGGGTGAAGAGGAATGGGGATGGAGGAGCACACACGGAGCTGCGCCCATATCTCCTGCTGAAATCACTGCAGCACACAAGAGGAGATGGGCAGGGACCCGGGGGCTGTGTCTTACATGGCCACGCTCTGGGTGATGGGCAGCTCCTGCTCGCTGGCACCAAGCTCCACATGGAGGTATCCATGGTCGATGAGCAGCATCTCCAGGAGGTGCCGGGGGAGCTGGGCAGCCCCGGCCATGTACAGCCACGTCCCCAGCAGCTGCAGGGATATAGAGGCAGCGCAGTGAGGGCTTTGGGTGTGCAGGGGGGAGGTTTGCACCCTCCCTTGGTACACTGCTGTTTATGACCTCTGCTTGTTCCCTTTCCCACTCTGCATTGGCAGCAAAGTGAAACCTGCGCAAACAAATGGTGGTGGTGGTGGTGGGGGGGGGGATAGCTGGATTGGGAATGGTTCTGCCTGCGGGTGTCCCTGTACAGTGCAGCCCTGTGCTGCCATAGGGGGCTCACACCAAAACCACCCCCAGCCCTCCTTGCTTTGAGGTCCCCATTGGGGTTTGTTGCGGGACCACCGTGTGACTCGAGGTGTTCTGGGAAGCAAACGGTTCCCTTTGCTGCAGATGTGCTCCTGGGGCTCCTCTCCATATGTGCAGGGGGGAAATGGAGGTCCCCCCTTTCCCCATGGCACAGGAGGGCTGTGCAGAGCACCCACACACTCACTGCATCCCCCGGGAGCGGCTCTCTCCTACCTTGGCTGCGGTGCTGTTGTCGGGGCGCAGGGCTCCGCAGCCGATGGTGGCTGCCGGCAGCAGCGAGGTGAGGGTGAGGGTGAGGATGAGGATGGCAGCAACCGTGGCCATGGCCGTGGCTGCCTGAGAGCGAAGAGCCCGGGACGCACGGACACGTTTGCTTGTGGGGCGGGATGGGACGGTTCAGCTCTGCACTGGTGACGCAATGAGCGCCCATTGGGACTTTGCCTTAGCCTGGCAGAGGGGAGGCTGAGATGAGCTCTTAGGCACAAACTCTTCCCTGTGCGGGTGCTGAGGCGCTGGCACAGAGAAGCTGTGGCTGCCCCATCCCTGGCAGTGCTCAAGGCCAGGTTGGACGCAGGGGCCTGGACAAACTGCTGCCCTTGTCCCTATCAAGCTGCGTCCCCCAGGCGGGGCAGGACCTGCTTCTCTGCCTTCATTTCTATTTGCCTTTCCCCCTCCGATGTGGAGCCCCCCCCCCGACCCTCAGTCTGACCCTTGGTGATGGTTTTTCCTGCTCTCTCCTCCTTTTTCTGCTCAGAGACACCCAGGGACGGCACAGTGTCACCCCACATCACCCCAACCCCTGTGCAAGACCCTGGTGCAGGCAAAGCCTCATCGGGTTTAGCTTGATCATTCGGGGTGGGATGCTGAGGTGCTAAAAGCACCTTGGTTGAGTCATTGTGGAGGAGACCTGAGGGATTTGGATGGTGGGTGCTCATGTCCTGGTGCCCCATAGTAGAGAGGACCCACTGGATGGGGTGGTCAGGGGGGTCCCGTGCCACCACGGAGCTGGTGGAGGGATGAGCATCTCTGTGCCCACTGCCATGATCAGGGTTTTGTATGGGCCTTTTCACACCTCTCAGTGGGGTCGGAGGTGCAGCATCATGGGCAGGGCAGGGAGGAGGGTCCCGTGGTCCCAGTGAGGATGCAGCAGGAGCAGCAGGCAGTTGTAACACAGGTTTATTGCAGGTCCAGGAGAGAACAGGAAACAGCGTGCTTCATCCATGAGGAAAACCAAAGCCTCAATAGAAAGTCCTGGGGCTGAGCTGAGTTGAGGTGTCCCCATGGAGGGGCCAGAGGAGGATGTGGATGGAGTGGCCCATGGGGGTTATTTCAGCTGTGGCTCCACATCTCCTTCACCCTTCTTCTCCCAGGGCAGGGGACAGGCGTCCTGTGGGATAGAAGAGAGCATCCATCCATGCCCCTTGCCCCAAAGAGCCAGGAATGACCAAGGTGGATGCTCGGGGAGAAGGGATTTAGTGCCATGGTAGGGAACTGGTCCCCTGTATCCCCATCCCATCCGATGGCAGGAGCTGGTCCAGGGTTGGTGCTCATCCAACCCAGGAATGGGTTTGTACCTTCTCAGAGGTGAAGAAGATGTCCTCCTCGGTGAAGCCCAGGCAGTGCAGGTGGGATCTGAACTCCTCCATCTGCTCCTTGCTCACGTTGGGCGTCCGTGCTGCAGAGAAATGGGGTGGAAAAAGGGGAAGGAGGAGACATAGGGAGGTTTGGGGGTGCTTTGCCCCTTGGTGGTGCCCATAGCACAGATGGGGAGCTCTCTGCATGCCCACCCCTTTCCACATCACAGAAGGGACTTTTTGCTCTGCTTGTGAGGGTTGGGAGCACCCAAATCCATCAATGCACCCCTTTGTGAGGGTTGGGGATGCTCGTGCCCGTTGATGTGTCCCTGGCCAGGGATGTGCCCCAGGGATCCCTGGACAGCATCTGCTCACCTGAGAGGCTCAGACTTGGGAAGTCACCATTGAGGTGGTGGAGGATCAGCAGGTCCTTGTCGCTTTGGATCAGTTTGGCTGGGTCAGACACTTGGTCATCGACTGGAAGGCACAGAGAGAGAGCGCGATCACCCTCTGGTGAGCATCACCCCGTGCTGGGGCTGCTCACCCCCTTTATCCTCATCCCAGCCTGGTCCCCAAGCGCTGCTGTACCCATTGCATGCGGTGGAAGAAACCTCCCATCCCCTCCAGACATGGCTTTAGGTCTAAAGGGGCCCGATGCCGAATACTGTGGGGCAGAAGCCAGAGGGTGCAAGGTGTGGCTGTGTCATTGTCCCCATGTCCCATCCCATCCATTGCAGCCGGGGCTTTACCGTGCACCAAGGTGGAGTTATGCTGAAAGATCAGGACCTTGCTGGTGTTCCTCTCCAGGCACGTCTCATTCCTGCAGGGCAGAGGGGTCAGATGGGACAAATCCTTCCCCCCCAAACTGCCCTTCCCGAGGGGTTCAGGACCCAAACACTTGGACACGGCTGCTCTGCAGCCCCATGTCTGTGAGGGGGGGTGGCACCAGCGGCCTTTGGGGAAGGGGGAGCTGGTGAGAGGTGAATCCCCTCCTTACAGCCTGATGATTTCAATGGTGTTGAGCTCATCCTCGCGGCTGCTGGGAGAGAAGGAGTAAACCGCGTGCTTCAGGGCTTTCATCTCCTCCAGGTGAGGTGGGTACTTGGAGGCACCGGTGATGTAGATCCAGGGTCCCAGGAGCTGTGGAGAGGAGCAGAATGGGGCTGGTTTGGGGTGGGGGGGGTGTCCGTGCTGGGCTCATCCTTGAGCACCATGTGAGTGAAAGCATCCATTGCGCCCTGCTGTGCCCCAGTGTGTGACTGCGCCAGGTAGGATTCAGCCCGGATAAAGTGCCTTTGTGTTTGTGCCCTCCCTGCTCAAGGGATGCTCCAGCTCCCCGGATGGCCACCATGTGTCTGCAGTGCTGAACCCTCTGCTCTGACCCGGTGCTCATCGCTTTCCTCCCATTAAACATCCCCAAGGGACTAAATCCTGTTCATGCAGTGAAGGGTTTTGTGGATGGAGGCTCCCTGGCGCTTGAAGGACTTGCAATAGAATGGCAAAACATTGGGGATGATGCTGCCCAGCCTGACTTCATGGGGACACGGAAGCAGGAGCCACCCACAAGTGCCCGCTCATGAGGTTATGAGTGCAGAGCTGCAAGACCCCTTCCCGTGCTCCTGGGCAGCAGGAGCTTGACTTCTTGTGAGGGACATAAGCATTGAGCTGTCAATTTGGTCCATAACCTCCCCCTGCATCCATAAGGACCAGTGATGCTGATAGGAAAGGACCGGCGCTTACCCCAGCGATGGTGGCATTGTCAAAGGTGACCGGGATGAGCGGGGCACAAGTTGGGGATGCGAGGGCGAGCGGCAGCCCCAGGAGGAAGACGAGGACGGGCAGCATTGCTGGGCTGGATGAGAGGAGGCTCCTGCACTGCCCGGCTCTGTCCCTTATATACAGCGCCTGCAAACCTGACCATCCCCAGCCCTGATGTGCTTGTTCAGCTGCGGGGCTGTTTGCTCAGCTATGAAGCAATAGCACGTGGAGGAAACTGAACCTGTAAAAGAGGGGAAAACCCAACCCCTGCTTTCACCAGCGCCGGCTTTGGTGCATGGGAGCCACAGCTTTGGGGGTGCCTCAGGGGGATCAGGGGCTCTTTATCCAAATGGCCCCCGAATGTGGCTTTCCTCCACAGGGCACATAAACGCCCATGGTGGTGGCTGCTGACCCACGGGGATGTCAGGGGTTTGGGTCTGCGTCCATGTCGATGCTGCTGGGATGGGGTGATGAAGGGGAGCTGTGTTTTGGTGTGCGCAGCTGGGTTGTGCCCTGTGCAAGGTGGGAGTCCTGGGCACAGGAAGGACGCGGAGCTGTTGGGGTGAGTGCAGAGGAGGTCACAAAGATGATGAGGGTTCTGGAGCCAGAGCGGGGCTGGGGCAGCCTGGAGAGGAGAAGGCTCCTGAGGGGGGACCTCAGAGCAGCTCCAGTGCCTGAAGGGGCTGCAGGAAACCTGGAGAGGGGCTTTGGACGAGGGATGGAGGGACAGGAGAGGGGAATGGCTTTAACTGCCAGAGGGGAGACTGAGATGAGCTCTTGGGCAGAAGCTC
>JAOEHY010034764.1:0-56548 GCA_025447955.1 Psilopsiagon aurifrons | reverse complement strand
CCCTCGCAGGGTGACCTTCAGGGCGGAGCACACCCTCTGCCCCCCCCTCCGCCCCGTGCCGTGGCACCCGTCCCCCGGCAGCGCAGCCCCAGCGGCGCACAACAACGAGCCCGGCCCGCCGGGGCTTGCGGGTTCTCCGCCGGGACACCTCTGCTGGGCCTCCGGAGCCCCGCTGCAGAGCAGCCGAAATCCCCGAAGGAGAGGAACAGACCCGGCGGGATACCCACGCGCCTGCCCCTGCTTCCAGCTCCGGCGGGGCCCCCACGGGGCTGCCCAGGTGAGGCCTTCGGAGGCGCCTTGCCCGCCGCCTGTGCAAGAGGCCTGCGGCTCCCCGGTCTGACTTGCAGCCCCGCGGACCGTGACAACGCAGCTGCACAGCGCTGCAGAGTGCAGCACCACTCTCCCAGGGCTGTGGGGTGTATACGGGGTTACCTTATATCCTGACAAGGAGGAGCCGAGGGGCGTCAGATCCTGAAGGACCTCGCATCTCAACCTGGGAACTCATCCTGCTACCCAGGTCTCACCAATCTTATGCTTGCATCTTGCAGGAAAACAGGAAAAAAGAGAAAAAGGGTGTTTAACGCACCATTGTTAATCTGCTCTATAGCTAACGCGCCTTGCCCATTATGAGACAGTTAAAGTTACGTGAGTAAACCCAAGCATACTTGGGTTTACTCATGTAACAATATTGCAACCAAATAGGAAATCCGGTATGCCCTTATATTACTGTCAGGCTCTCTCAACTTTAACTCCATCTTTTTTTTTATTTCGGCCATGGAATTGGGATGAATGCATATAAGGTGAGCTTTCCCTTGGTACCACCCAGCAGATGCATGTTCTGGATGTTGCCTGCAAGAATGACCTAAGGTGAAGTCATGGACCACCCACTCAACCAATGTCACCATGCCATGTTCTTAAGAAAAGCAGCCTGGCCACTATTACCTCCTATCCTCCCCAAGCCATTAAGCTCACAGCCAGGGGACGAGTCATAACACGGCACCTTTCTTCAAGTGATCCATGGCTACAGCCCAGAACCAGCCCCCAAGGCAGCCAGCTGACAGACCTTAGGCCATTGACCTTGGCCTGCTGGTGCCACACAGGCCAGATACGCCCCAGGGCACGCCACTGCTGGTGGCAGCGGCTGGGTACGGCCTCCTGAGCTTTAGGCATGCAACCAGGCTTCTTTCTCAAAGCCATGCAGGCTTCTGGGTTAGGAAGAGGACAGGTGTCACACAGGAGGTACAGAGAAGTCATGTGCCCAGAAGACTGTGTATGTTTAATTGGGAATGCCTGGTTTGCTGAACTCTCCACAGTATGTTATTCCTGATCAAAGGGATCCAGGTCTGCCACATGGATTTTCATCCTAAGTCAGGAGAATCAGCTCTCTGTGGCATTTATATGATGGGAAAAGATGGCCTAGAGGGAAGAGGGTAAATGGCATCTCTCATTTCTCCTTGGTGTCTGGTGAGAGCTAGTCTTTTAAAGAGACCTGCTGATGGTGGGTGATAACAAATGCAAACACAGACAGCAGTATCTGATACCCAAGCGAAGTGCTGCAGGGAGGGCAGTATCAGTTACAAGTTAAGGCGGCAGTGATTACAATCAAGCCAATAAACACACAGGCACTGCTGGAGGAAAAACCACCCATTTTTGATTCCCAGACCTCAGTACAGTTGCTGCATTCACCAACTAGGAAGTTTCTCTTGGCTGTTGGGCCACCAAGTCTGTGCTGGCCACTGAGGAACTGAACCAGCTCTTCTGCTGCCTTGGATGCAATTCACAGCCCATGTATGCTACCCTACAAAGGGCAGCAGTTTGGGAATTGTGTGTAGGTGCTGCGGTGGTGTCACCCAAGCATGAAGTCCACACATCAGCTGGCCTGCCATTGGATGCTGTCTCTGGCATTATACATGGGCCAGGACTTCAGCCCACCTAGTCTGCAGGGGAAAGCACCACACAAGTTGGTTCCGGGCATATGCAACAGCAGCAGTGGTGCAGCCCTCCCCTCCTTGCCTTCTGCCCGAGCAATGGGGTCATTCAAAATAAAGCAGACATGAGAAACTCAGGCAGGTTCATGGCAACATTCAAATCAGGGAAGATTTGAACAGGAGCGCACTCTCACACAGCATTATTCCGTAAGACCACAGAGAATGAGTTTGGAGAAAGCAGCTATAGATATCAGAATAATTGTATCACAATTATGTAATAAATGGCCACCCAGAAACAATATCTTCCTCTGAGTATGTTCTCACAGTTGCTACAAGCTCTGGTGGTGCTGGTGGAAACTGAGCTGCAGGAGCTCCTGGCTTCATCAGCATTTGTTCAAGGACCACTGGGAAACTCCTCTTCCTGCATGCGTCTGTATTTCTGTGTACATACACAGAGAGGTCCTGCTGTTTGGCAGTAGCCAACAATACCAAATCCCTGTAAATGCACAGGCTGGAGGATGCAAGATTTGGAATGGGCAAAAGGGGCTTTGTGCACCATTCCAGCAACCCCTTTTACACAGCCAAAACCTCAGCCCCATGCATGCTCAGGACACGCACTTGCTGTCAGTGAATTGGCAGAACTAATGAGGTACCAAATTTTATTCAAATATATTGTTTGTTTGGCTGCCTAGATATCTATCAGGCCGTCTCTAAGGCCACCACTATATGCTCTGATTTTTGAAGGCGATAAGGCCCTGAGGCATCGTTTGAAGTTGCCAAGAACAAAATGTTCAAAGCAATCCATGCCCAGGAGATTAGCTGCAGGAGGAAGTACAGGGCTGGGGAAAGCCGTGCACCAGCACCTAGGAAGGAACAACCTGCAAGATGAAGGTTGCTAAGGGTTTATCTCACTTCCCTGGGGAGTTGGCATGTGAAGAGCATTCTGATTTTCTGCGGTGGGTTTGGGTATAGTCATCAATGTGATCCCTGCTTCTTTTTCATCTCCTGCCTTGAAGGACTGGGATAAAGCATCTAGGGCAAGGAGAGATGTCTCACTATGGTGCAGGATGGTGGACAACTACTTTTGGTGTAAGCAGCAAAAGAGAAAGTGCCTGATACAGAGCAAAGCAAAGTGAGGATTTGTCCAGCTTGGTGACTGTTCTGCCCATTAGTGCCATTTGTGGGGGGAAATGAGACTCTGCAGCTGACAGTTACAGGCAGAAAATTTTGGTAATGTGTGATCTAGAAACATATCTGAAAGTGGCTGTGGATGATGCTGTGATAGGCAGCAGGGGAAGGAGAGAGGCACGCCAGCGGGCAAGGACTCACAGACTGCAGGACCAAGTGCTAATTACAAGATGACAGAAGTGTGCAAAATGGCCTCAAGTAGTTACTATTCATGGCCTGCCACTGCAAATAACCGGGGCTGGGCTTCCTCAGGCTGGCATGCTGGGAGCTGGGAAAGGGCAGCTGCTTGGCACCAAACCTGCACCACACGCAACAGGTGAGGGAGGGTGAGGAACACAACGGGCAACAGGAGCTGCTGTGGCCCTGCGGACTATAAGTGAGAGGCTGGGTAGCACATGGGCATTGTACACTCCTGTGGGAGCTGCAAGGCACCGCAAAGGGGAGGAGTGACCCTTGAGAACTGCCCCAGCAAGGTGAATGCCAGCCTCTGGTCCCCGTGCAAGTTTCCTGGTCCTGCAGGGCACTGCCTCAGCACTGTCCTCCAATGTTCTGCCTTGGAGGTTTAGGAGGAATGGAGCCCACTCTGGACTGCTGCACATTACACTGGCTTAAGCAGGGTGTGTAGTCTCCAGGACATAGTATAACAAAAATAGCTTTCAAGCCTTCCTCCTTCCCCTTCTTGTCCTGTGTCACCCACCTGCCACCAGATGTGGGGCACCAGGGATTAAGCTTATAGACATATGTGGCTGGTCCCTTGAGCACAATGCCAGAATAATTGCATATAGCTATGCAAGATGAGGTAACCAAGTTAAAAGAAAAAAGTGAACTGGTAGGCAATGAGAAAGTAAATATATATAGAAATAACCTACCCCCAAATCCAGCCATAGCACCATTGTTCTTTTCTTTAGTATCTGTTTGATAGTTGTGTAATATTTACACAACTGTGTGTGTAATATGTGGGGGTGCCTGCACAGCTCACCCTTGGCAAAATGATGTGGAAAACAGCAGTTCTTAAAATAGGTGAGTGTAAATGGCATGTGCAGGTGGAAAACCCCAAGTGTCTGAGAGGGCATTTTCCCAAAACTGATCTTGCTGAAGAGGGGAACAACCATCAGTCCTCAGCTGGTCATGCTAAAGAGAATGGCAGCCATGAGCTGGATTAAACAGTAACCAAGGAATGGCATAGACAGTTATGAAACTAAGAATTAATTGGTCTGAAAAGCTGTATAAAAGAAGCACAAAATATTGTAATGGAGCAGGGAGAAGCCTCAGACTGGCAAGGAAGCAGCAGTCCAAACCCAGTCTGGCACATCACAACCTCTGTTGAGACCAGATGCAGCAGCTTTCCCATCAATAGGACACTGTCAGCAGCCAACATCCAGCATGTGGCCTGACCTTGTGGGGAGCAGCGTGTAGGGACCCCACTTTGGAGGGTGGGGAGAGACCTGCCTGGGTGCCTTCCCACCAGTGTGTGCATTAGCTGACTGAAGGGAATAGCACAAGCACCCCTAGAGTTGGACAAGCCGTGACCAGAGTGGGAGCTGGGCTTAAGCGTGAGGACCCACATTTCACAAGTAATCCCCCTGCCAATGAGAGAGGGGTAAGTGCCTACATGTGTGGGGAGAGAACTTCTGGGTATTAGTTACAGAAGGGTGTTTAGAAGCTTGCAGGAATTTATTAGTGCTTTCTAAGTATCTAATGTGGTTGAACTGCTGACACAGATCCTGAATGTATAGTTCACTGATCGTCAGTTAATTACGTGTCCTTAATAAATCAATAAACCATTTCAATCCTGATTTGGTTAAACCTATGTGAGCTGAGCCAATTTTCCCTTCAACAATGACCAACTGATAGAAGCTTTTGACCCATACTGGAAGAAGAAGGCCTGTATGCCCAGCAAGAAAAGATTCACTTCATGTTGAAATGGAGACTGAGTGCAGGACAAGCGATTGCTGGGGTAGACTGGCTGGCAGATAGAAACAGGAAAGGGGCATGTGCAATGGAGACGAGATGCTGTGTTCCTAGTGTTTGATAACTGGGATATGTACTTCTGGACAGTATAGAGTTCCTCTGGCTGAGCACAGCCACTAGTAGTGAAAGCTGCCAGCTATCAACACTGTTTTAATGGAGGCAAAGACAACCTGTGAAAGCAGCAGAAGTCAAGTCATATTGCCAAAATTTCTCTTTTTGGTTGACGCAGGAAAGTTTATTCTCATTTCCTTGCTGAAAATAATATGAAAATACTTTTTTGCATGACATCCACCCTTTTTTCCTTGGCATATCTGGAAATGACCACCACACAGGGAAGCAGCATTACCCAGAAACTAGCTATGAAGCTGGCAAGAAGCAGCACGTGTTTTGTGACAGTGGGCACCTGGAGCCCATGCTGGAGTAGCAGTCACTGAGCTCAGGCAGCTACATGACCTCCTGATGCACCCAGCAGCTGCAAGTCTGGGGGACTGCTTTGGATTCACCCCTGTTGGTCAAAAAAAATCGGTCCCATTCAGTTTCTATTGGATATAGCGGCACTATGCACCATTAAAATGGTTTTCTGTCTTGGCAGCAAGATCACAAGGCTTCACTCTCCACTTTCTCGTAACCATGGTTTGTAAGGCGTTTCTGAGGGAAGTTGTATTTGGGCACGAGCCTGGCTTGGCTGCCCCAGTTAGAGCTCTGCTGTCTCCAGGGCCGGTCAGTCTGGGACGTCCAGCATCAAACCAAGTCAAAGAACATGAACTAGATAAATTCCAAAACTATTTTGGATCTGGCTCTAATAGAGTTTAAAAAGGAAAACAAAATCAGAGTGGAAAAACATTTCTATCTTTAGCCATCAGGAGCAAGACTTATCTAGCAGCACTGCACAGGAGCTGGCAATGGGAATGGTAACTTAGGGTTCAACTTGTTCCTAAACATCTTTCAATTGTTCAGTCAGGGCCACAGTGGGATGCTACATAATTTACAGTGCCTGCCAGAGGCATTTCTCTTTCTCCTCATGGGAGGTCCTTTCCCTAAAACAACTCACAGATGTATGTGATAATTTTTAAGATTGCTCCAGCATTGTCTACAGTAAAGGTTTTTACCAACTGAAGGTAGATGACTCTGCAAACCAGGAAGCCTGCTGTCCACTGTGGACTTCTTGGTGGTCTCTGCTTTGGTTTGGGTTGCCTGGTTCCACTGCAACATCCTGCGATGATTAAAACAGCACCCTCACCTGCAGCACAGTAACACAATGTGTGTAAAAATAACCACATTTTCACTGGAGAATCTCTCTCCAAGTCTTCGACATCCAGTTATGGTGAGGAAAGACATCATGCAGCTGTGATGGAAACTGTCAGCCTTCATTCTCCTGACATAAACTTGGTGCTGCGGTAACCACACTGGAGGCTGAAAATCCCTTTTCTCTTTAAACCAGCCCTGTGGACCACAGCACATCACACAGCCTGAGAGGCATTCTCCTGTAGGCCAAAGACACACATCTAACAGGAGTTTCAAATGCACTGAAGTCTTTCTCATAATCAGGAGAAGTTAAGGACCTGACCCGTATGGCTGATTTGAAAAGCTGGATGGGCCTCAGTTGGTATTTTTAGATGTTTGTGTACATTGGAAAATCTGCTTTGACTTTCCACAGTTCAGCCTTTCTGCTCAGATAGCCAGGGTACATTTGACATGGACAATTGTACCAGACCTGTGTCAAAGCACATCCGCTCTGCAAAGGCACGATGGGAGCTGGGCACTTGTGTCACTGGTGTCCACAGATACGCCAGGTGTTTCTCAATCCCGGCTGAATAAGGCAACACAAGTTACAGGCAAAAGGAAGTGAACACCATGAGGAAACCATTGTGTCTTGTCTAACAGCAGGACAGGTAGAGGAAGACAGTGCTTGTGGTGATGCTGCCGTCACTTACATACGACAATACATCTGTTTTTCTATCATTTAAACCCTAATTTTCAGCTCAACAAACACAAACCCTTAGAGGATATAACTGTGACAAGACCCCCAAGTCAGCTAGGGTTTTGAGTTGCACTTCTTTTCTCATGGGAAACATCCCCAGAATACCAACATGCAAATCTGCTCTTCTGCATGTTAAAAGTATTCCCCAGGCAACCAAGATTGTGAACTGAACAGAAATTCCCTTTTCTCCCCACCCATATTTCTATTTGACAAAAGCAGTCACTGCTGGTAATCAAAGACCAGCTCCTATCACCTGATGTTCAAAGCGCTGAATACCAAAATGTCCTTAGCTAACCTGTTTCTTTACTAGCTAGTTTTGTCAATTGTAGGAACATAAGACTGGCTACATCCGGACCATGCCAAAGGTCCATTTAATCCAGTATGTTTTCTACAGCTGTGGCCAGTAGCAAATGTTTAGAAAAGGAGCCTAAGAACAGGTCAAGTACAGAGTGATCAATGTGGCCTCCCAGGTGCCAGCAGCCTGCCACCTTGCGATCTCCCAAGCTAAGGAGTATGCTGACAGCTAAACAAATTGGGTGTAGTCCCAAACCTAATCTGTACCTCATTTGGAGAGGCAGTTTGTATCTGGCATGTTGCACCTCACCCTCCAGCTTAGCGGCATGACTATAGCCTCTCTGCAAGTTCACCTGAGTGAGCTTTAGAGGCCAGCAACTGTGCAGAGGTGAAGGCAGGTCTCATAGCCGCACATGTGAACAGCTATAGTCTGCACTGAGGCATTTCATTGTGATTCAGCAAGATGGTTTAAAACTGTCTCCAGTCTTGCTATGTAAGTCACCACCAGCCTCAGGGGTCCCACAGATTGGCCTTCCCATGGGGCATGAAGTAACAAGTGGACCGTAAGACTTCAGTGGAGACACGTAGTTTATCTGATGAGTGGGATACCTATCTGCATGTTCATCTTACTGTCATGGTGGTATCTCAGCTGTCACCCACCTGTCAACACCACCAAACAGCATACGAGCCTGTAACATAAGGGTATACAAACAGCTCTGAATCTTTGGCCTCCTTCTTCAGATGCAGCCTCCTACCACACTGGAATTGCCTGTTCAGTTGAGAATGACCTACTGAGGTGGCCTGCATGTCACCTGCGGTCAGCACTGTCTCACCATCCTTCCTTGCTACACTACAAGAAGAGGCTTGCCACATGGGAAAGACACACTCTGCTAGGCACATACTTAATGTATAAATGCTAATTAATTGAATAATGGATTGGTTAGCAAAACACCTGGTCTATATTGTATGCAAAATGCCATCTGGAAAAAGGCTTGTGTGCTTAGTAAGATGGGTGCTCTCTTAAACCTGATACCTTTGTAAGAGAATCTGTCTCAGCACTACTGATGAGGCAGAATTTAAAGATGAAGATATATATTTTATTCTCGAGGAGAGTAATTTTGAGATGGCAAATGTTTGGTCATTGGGATGGTGATCAAGTGACAAGCAGCAGGATGAATATACTGTTATAAATGTAAAGCAAATAGTTTACTTGAGGAGCTTTAAATATCATCAGTCTCTTAGAAAATGCATGTCAGTAGGTCTTATGTGACTCTGAAAGCAGTGTGGCTGTTTAATGTAACTTCTGCCTCCTCCTTGGCCCACTGGGTGCCTGTCACTGAGAGCAGCTATCTTTAAACTGACAGCCTTGTTCCAGGTCAGGGAGGCTCTGACCTGCCTCTGAACTGACAGTCTGAAGCACTGGACAGATAGTGCTGTTTCAGTTCTCCCACATTTATCTCCGGGATCAGGTTTCTAGGAATCTGCTGCAGTTGAGTTCCCACAATGAAATGGCAGACGAAAGTCACCCATGTCTCGTGCTCACAACAGGCCTGAGAATCCCCCTCCCCTCTCTCGGCTTCAGAGCACACTAAAGACTAAACGCATATACACCGTGATGGCCCCATTTCTCGCTGGTGAGTATATGTGATCCGTGGGAACATGCTGGAAGAGCAGAAGCAATTCTTTGCTGCCTAGATGTGCACTTTGCACAGGTGATAGCACTGTCCTTGCTAGGTGGCAGGCACCTGGGAGCAGGCTGCAGCTGGGAGCCTCACACAGAGCAACGTGCAGCTACCCACAGCCTGTGTCTGCTGCACCCACGAGAGAACTGTGCATGTCTGGCCTCATGCTTCCCACAGAGCAAAGTGCTTTCTAGGTATTGATGGACTAGGTTCTGCTGCGCCACTTTTCTAAGATAGAAAGGTCCCCATTTTATCAGTGGGAAAAAGTATGGGTTTGCCTTCATAGAGACACTCTGGAAACCCAATCTGAATGAACTCTGCAAGCTAACCAAACTTCTAAAAACTCAATTAGATCACATTAAAGCCCCACGTGGGCATTTTAACTTAAAGAGGTACTTATTTTCTGCAGTATACTTCACTTCCAAAGCAAATTGAAGAACACTTTATTTAGCTCACCATAATTCTTACTAAAGGTGTCCACTTTAATGCAGTAGGTTCACCTATTTGAAATTCATGCTTTTAGTTCACTTAGATGACTTTTTCTTAATTTTCCTTTGTAAAGAAGCCATACAAGAGAGAGAAGAGGGGCTTGTTTAGGATCACGAGTGCCAGGAGCAGAAGTAGGGGAGCCCAAACATATACTCAACACAGTATTCAGGGAAGCAGCTTTTCTCTCCACTGCATTTCTATCACTGCTGGAAATGTTTTCTGCACATCTAGCCTTACTGCACTACTTTTCTACCCCTACCACATCAGTCTTTGCAAGAGACCTGAACAGCAGAGGCCAGACATGAAAAGTGAGCTGGCAGGTGTCTCCTCTGGCTCCAAGCAACACTCCATAGAAAATTCATGACAATGCCACAGTCCTTTGAGACTGCAAAGTCTGGGTATCATTTATTCTGCCCTTCCAGCTTAACACAGACAGTACACTTTCATTCCATTACTTCCTCAGTCAGCCTGATAGCTTATGATTGACTGAAGCATGAAGTCAGGTATTTGCTACAGTCAGATTGTTCCAGGCATTTTGATGGATGCATGTTTTCCATTGAAACCAATTTTTGTTTTAGTAAACTACTTTCTTATAATCTTTTCCCCTCTGACAGACATGGCTTTCTGTGCAAATCCATAGTCATTGCTTTCTTGGGGATGCAGCTCTGGTCTATAAACAGAAAAAAAGAGTGGAAAACCCCATTCCTTTCCAGCCATCTGGAATTACTGCACCAGCATGAATGCAAATTTCTCCTAACCTCAAATACCTGTCTCTCATTGTCACTGCTATATTTAGGTTCTTGAGGACATGCAGTGGCTCCGTTTCTCCACCTCACCATGTCAGCAAAGCAGCTGGAACAGGAACACCAAAACCTGTGAGATTTACAGGGTGTTCCCAGCTTTAGACACTACAGTAACAAAAAAGAGAACCTGGTGGGATCTTCAAAGGTTGCTAATTTAGCTTTTTCTCTTCCCCTCCCCAAACGGCAGCATGCAGCTGGGCAGTCCAGAGGGATTCAAATTACCACTGGAATAAAGCATAAAGTGATCAGGAGAAAAAAAATGGAGAATAGCCTCTATAGGATAGGTAATTCACTCACAAATATTTTGGCTTTATTAAACTAGATGTACTACCCTGCACTGTTTCAGCCTTCTGGGATCATCAGTAATGTTCAGAACATGTATATAAGAAGTTTTCCAGTGCTGGATGTTAACATGATACTAAAGAAAAGAAGCACTATTTGTTTCTTTTTCCTGAGGCAGAAACTGAGAGATGGGAAAAGTGACTTGACCTTGGTCCCACTGGACAGGTGTTTATTAGAGAACTAGGGTAACACCCATAAGGCAAATGACAGTTAAATATGTTTGGAACCCTGATTCACAGACCCATCTGGCCAAAGCAGAGGTGGGTACAGTCATTAGGTAGAGCTCTGCGGATATGATCTTCTCTTGCAACATTCACGGATACCCATCCATCCAACCTCCTCTATTGCCAGGATCCCTTGGGTCCAGACCTTTCCTCAGGCTGCCAGTCCTCTACCTGGAAAACTACAGCTCTCTGATAAGCCCTGAAGAAACAATGTTGGAGTCATCATTAACCTGTCAGAGACTTATGCCCAGACCTTTATTACAGTACCCTTATAGGAAGCTGAATAAAACACAGTACATTCAGCTGCGTCTATGAAAAATGTGCTGTTTGTCTAATTTTCTCATTTGCCACGAGAGAGTTGGAATTATCCTTTCTGAGCAAATGAGTTTTAGCTTTTCTCTTTAGTATTTAATAATCTTTAGCGCACAGATTGGGAGGAAAGGGCTTTCAGCAATTTTGACTGAAACATACATGACTGAAGGTTATAACTGAGAGCAGGAAGGAAGGTGCCACCACTCCAGAGAAATTTTGAGCCTCCTTCTACTGGTCTTGACTGCACAAGGAGTTTAAAAATGGCAAATCCTTACTTTTGTAAGGTAGTGCAATGGGCTGTTCAGTTCAAATGCTGTGGCTCACACAGGCAGATCTAATGTAAATAGCCAACTTAAAAATGAAGGGCTTATCTGTGCTGAATTGTCATTTTTAGCTTTGGTTAAGTCAATTTAGAGTTAGTATTATGGTGACACTAGACCTGTGAAAACTCACATGGTCTAAGGAACATACAGGCATGTATTACATAGTTTGGGGCATCCTGCATATATGCTTGCATCTTTCATCTGACCTAAAGGATCATCCACTCTACTTCAAACCACTACACCTTCCACTGCACCGTGCCCTGTGTGTTGTCAGTAAGCACTGAAATAAGCTGAAGTGAATGCACTCTTGAGCACATTGCTGCAGTGTCCTCAATTACAGGCAGATCAGAAGCGTCTCACGTGTTCTCCACAAGCCTAGACTTTGCAATAGGTGTAAACCACTCCTAGGAGTTGCACCAAGGTCATCAGACTACCACCTAGATTGAGCGGCTGCTGGGACTACACAGCCTGAATCAGCCAAGCTGGTCTGTACAATCTATCATCCGTGCACTGCATGATCTACTTGAGGTAGGGCTTGCCAGTACAGCAGTGGAAGCTACAGCTGAGAACACCAAAGGAGCACATCCCTCAAAAGGAAGTAAGATACCCAGACAAAATTTTTGACATAACTGTGTCAACACCAGGGCTTTCACAAGCTCTGGGTTTTTTTCCACACTCCTATCCAGCTCATCTCCATGACCAAGATGGTGAAATGTAGGGCAAATGCTCTGAGCCAGCTAATCCTTTTTATTTAAATGAGAACAATCAAATACATATGATTGATCGTATGTAGCAAATGTTGCAGCATACATAGCCCATGGCCAAAGGAAGCAGAACATGCTTCATCCTGTGCTGTTTTCAGGGAAGTGGGAGGCATGTTTTCTTGTGCACAACCCAGAACGTGGGCAAGGCTTTGGGAACTTGAAGTGGAGGTCACCCTTGCACACCTCCACTTGGCATCGCTTGCCAAGCCCTAGTCTGCAGCTATGGGACACCAGCCCAAAGGAGATTGGTGGTGACTGAGGCACACACTTGAGGAGCATGAAGAGTGGGAGAGTGGTAGGGGAGGGAGAGGGCTTGTTGCAGGCTGCCAGCAAGGCATTCCTTACACAGAGGTACAAACAGCACACAGCTCCCCAGACTGCTGTTTGTCACACCAGATATGATGGAGAAAATGAGACTTAAGGAAGATGATGCTACTTGTAGCATATATGCTATGGCAGATGAGCTGTAGTTCTTTGTCTATAAAATGTTAGAAAGTGGGGGTGGTGTTTTTGAAGGTATTTTCAGTACTGGAGCTAAGAATGGCAGGTTTCACAATGAAGCTGTTGTTCAGTTAAACGTGAATCATTGTGTTTGCAGACCTGACTGAGACAGGGAAGTAATAAAACAAGGACACTAAAACTTATCAGTAATTCTTACCATTTCTTAATGATGTTTTTAATCTATGCCTTAGACCTCTTGGTAATTCTGCTTTGTTCTCTGCTGCTGCAACATTTAGAAAGTAGTTGAAAATTTTAATTTATGCCAGTTGTTAGCTTATCAAGTTTGCTTTACAACAGCCCAAGATAAAGGGAAATATATAATAAAATGAAAGTCCAAGTCCACATTTAGGCTTTTGAGTAAATGGCTTGAATTTTCAGTGAGTGAACTCACAATCTCTCTCACTGATTTTAATAGAAACTCAAAAGATAAAAGACTGAATAAAAGCTGAACCCATGACACACCGTCAGATACAGTCTTGGAGACATAGCTTTTTATGCAAACTATATGCATAGGCCTTCAGTGAACACTGTGTCATTAGTACACTTATTGAGTGGGGAGACTCCTTAGTATAGGAAGGGACCTCCTGAGAGTATTTGTGCTCTTTCTTTCAAATGACTTGAGGGACAGCTTTGCATCCTGTCAGGCTGGTTTATTCTCAAAGGCTGCATCACTGAAGACCTCTGTGGACATGCTGGTCTGGACAGCAAAGGGGTGAGCTGCCTTGCTGGCATCACACTTGCAGCAAAGCCGTGTTTTGTGCCTGTGGGTTACAGGCTGGTATGGAGCACAGCCTTGACAACACACTGTCTATCTCCACAGCAGAAACAGCCACCTGGTAAAACTCACTAGTGCCGGAAAAGCATTTGTAATAAAGCTGTGGATGAAAGACAGGCTCTTTTGACTACACCTGTGCACTGAGTGAGCGTGGTCACACTCATATATCAGCACCTTACGTTGTCTAAGCTTTCATTTCCAAGATGAGAGAAGAGTTAAATCAATGGCAGGCCTATTCGGGCTATTGTAATGAGATTTAAAATAGGAAGTTATATTGGTATGGACTTGGTTAAGTGAAAACCAAACTCTCACTGACACATACACATAGCCGCAACAGTTGTGCAGGCATGCAACTATACATCAGACAGTAGCCTAAAGAAAGACTTCCATGCGGTTTGGTAACATGGCAGATTATGCAGAAGAAACAGGATAAAATGAAGTTGCAAGGTGGCAGATTCACCAAATCTAATAAAAAAAGCTCACAAAAGGAAATGCTTCATCAAATGCTTAATTAAATTCTGGAGCTTGCTGCCAACAGTGCTGTGAATGCCAAAGATAGATTTTGAAAAATGATTTGACAAAGTTGTGGACAGATCTATTAAGCACTATTAAACAGCAAGATTTTAGGAAGCTTTCAGGAACCCACAGCCTGGCAAATATATCACCGAATTACCACTACATGCTTGCCTTTCTCATACGGTTTAAGCATCCGCTCCTGACCACCAATGAAGAGAGGATAGTACACTAGCCATGTTTAGAGTGATCCAGTATGACTATTTATCATTTAAAACTTTCTATGTATGTGCTAATTCACCTTAACGATGAAGGTTGTCAACCGCAGTGGTTTACCAACTGCTTCATAAGCAGCTGAGCCATCCGTGCAGCCCAGACAACCTCTTCAAGAGGGAGACAAGGTCTGAACTGGTGGGGAGATAGTCATGCCATGTTCTCCCTGGATTAATTTATCCACCTGTTACCTACAAGAAGGTAGAACTTCTCAGGCACTTAGTTCACCTGGTTCAGACATGCCCTAAAGGGTTCTTTGCAGCAGGCAAAGATACTGATTCCAGGTCTCCAGAGTGCTTCAATGATGCCCAAACACCTGATCTGTTTTGCTTCTCAACTCAGGAGACAAGTGCAGGACAGGGAGGAGGTGATAAAATAAATGAAAACTTACAATTATGCAATTGGCTAAACAGATATTGCAAACTTTTATAGGTATGCACATCATCCCCCACTAAAGTTTAGAGTGCACACCTCATTTTGGCAGCTTTCTTCATTGGTGTAAGTAGTCCTCTCCACACAGAAAACTGAATGTGCCTTGGAATCCTGCTGCAGTAGTAGTTATTACTGCTGGCATGCATGAGGTCAAACTCTGTTTTAGCAAGTCCCTGAAGCTCTACATGGATCGGACTTGCATACACAGGTGAGGCAGAAACATGAAGTAACATGGTTAGCAGAGAATTGTGCTGTAACATGACCCTTTGGCACAAAGATCTGCCTGTGTAAATGCCACTCCAGTCATGACAGATGGAGAGAAAAGAGTTTCTAATGCTACCGTTCCCAAATGTAACAGATCCCAGACCACTGTGATTCCCCAGGGTCTTGCCTGAACCACTGCACACTCTTACTATGTGCTACCAGGCATTAGTCCTGTTCCTGTGTGCAAGAAATCACTGTGCAACTCCCCAAGGACCACCAATGGGAAACCCAGGTTTAATTCCTGCTTTACCATGGGATTTTTCATCATTGCTTAGGAAAACTGATGAGGTAACATTTCTGTGCTTCAGCTTCTCTTCTGCAAAGCAGAGCTTGCAGCTGTTTTTAATCCCTTTGGAACATGAGGAGAACACAAAGATGTGAGACAAGCTGTGAGATGCTCTGATTTGTTGGTACTAGAGACCACCGCAGCGCATAAGACAGGTGAGCTCATGGATAGTGCCTGCTGGACAGGACTGGGATAAGCTTTTCCCCTGAAGTCTAAGGCAGGTGGCTGCAACTGAAGATTGCCTTTCTAATGGAGGACCTCCTGCGTGAGTTGAGGTGCATCCAGACTTTGTCTCTTTCCCAGTGCTCAAACTTGGCCTTAGAATGGCACCAGAATAGATGGCTGACCTGTGTAGCTGTGGGTCAGCTAGTCAGGCCTCTGTACGAGCATCACAAACACCTTGTCCTGGCACAGCTGCAGAGCCCAACACGAAAATCTCCCAGCGCCACGCCACTGCTGGGAAGAATTACAGTTTCTTAAGACTTCCCTGAATAGCCCTACAACTGTATGTTCCAGAACAACTTGTTCTACCTCAAGCCATGTGGTTATTTCATCTAGTGGTAGGCTTTGGGCAAGGTACTTTATCACCAGTTGCAGCAGGGCTGAACTGTTTCCTGCTGTTGATTAAAGAAATAAAAGTCAACAAGCACAGATTTTCCTGAAGTCTTTGTGTGAAGCTCTTCCCCTCTGCATGCTCACCATTGTATTTCTTTGCCAAGAATTGTTAAGGCTTCTCCATTGTTCTTCATGTACTGCCAATCAATCACAGTTGCCTGTACACACTGGCAAGCTTTCCAAAGAGGAATATGCAATTGAGATCCTTAATTAACACCACATAACATTCAGATATAGTCACTGGGGAAGGGACATGTGAAAGAAATCAAGCAAGAAACCTAGCAGAATGGGGGGAGGGGAGTGGGCCCCTTCCAAGGATTTTATTTGCAGAAAGATCTAATTAAGCTAGGATAATATGCAAGCTCACTTAAAAAGAAAATGAACATCAAGAGAAGCTGAAGCTAACAACCAGCTGTCTCCTCTTTGAGAGTTAAACGCATTAGTTCCAGAGGCAAGGAGAAAAATAGGCTTAGGATTTGTGTATCTTAAAACAAGTGAAATCTACACCCACTGGTGTAACACTGCAAATCTTTCACTTCACTTACATCACAGGGGCAGATCTATTCACTAAAGGGGAATGTCCCTCTATTTGCCAGTTAAAAACGCTGCCTGTTGTAGACAAACCTAGTGCTATGCTTCCACTTTCCTCTCAGCCCAGCCCAAGGCTTCCTCCCCTAGCTTTGCTGCCTGGGGTATGCCTGAGGCACAGCGCTGAAGGCAGGGTGACCAACAGGTGGGCTGGATTTGGGATTGAGGGAAGATGATACCATATCATTCATAGAGACCTCACAAGGGAGAAGGGGAACATGGAGAAATGTGTTAAACCATCATTTCAGAAGTTTAAGATAGGTTTTAGATACTGATTTGAAATGTGACTTAAGCATTAGGTACCTAGGTGACCTTCTCAGCAACCAGGACACCCAGTTCCCCTGGGGTGTGTCTACACTAACAGGAGTTTTCCAGCATATGTATATATGCATTGCTGGAGCCATGACAAGAATATTTCAGTAACAGAGATGCCATTCATACCACTGAAGGAGTTATTTTCTCAGCCACCTAAATAGACTAAGCTATATCTTTTTTTTTCCTTTCTGCAAGCATAATTGAAATTATGTTAGGGCCAGCACTGATATGGGTTTGATGTGTGTTCTTCCATACACTCTCAAACAGTACAGCCCACACATCTGACAAAAATTTTCAATGCAAAATTATCTATATGCAATTATCAATATCACCATTACCCTTTAGAAAGGGAAAAACAAACCCGGGGGAAAGTATTTGTTTCAGTGTGAAGAGTTACACAGCTCTGCTGAAGAGCCAGAAGCAGTAACTCTGATTTTCCCAGCCTTTATTTAACTTTTCCATTCAGTGGTCTGTCCACAGCCCCCAGGAACTTGAGGATGCCAATGGTTCGTTTACAATTTGGAAGTTTCTACCTCTGTCAAAGTATTACTAGAAAATACATTTATGCCCATGAAATAAACCCATCAAGAAATCACAATCCAATCTGCAAACTCTGCAAGACAACAAAGCAGCTGAGCAGCCCTCAAAGCACAAACCAACACAAAGTGCCTGGACTCCCCAGCATTGACTTGTCAGCAATGCATAAATTTATCGCCAAGGAAATGCAGGGTTGTTGGAATCTGGCTGAAGACCCAAGTTAAAGAGCTTTCCCTTGCTGCTCTAGCTGTCTATTAATCAGACATGTGAAATATTACACTATTACAGATAGATTTGCTCTTTCTTAACTGAAAGGTGGAAAGAAATGCGTGCATTTCTACAGTCCAGGAATCACAATCAGTTTTGCCGAAACTTAGAGCAAACTGAAGGTTTTTCAGTAGACCGACTTTTTCAAAAAGGGGTTACCATGAAAGCATATATAGCTATGATGAGACTGAGAAGACCAAAATGGCTGAAAGGCTGTAATTCCTTGTCCTTGGAGACTCCATCTGAATCCTTTCAGGCTTGGCTGAGATTTAACCACTCCTTTGCCATGAGTCCAGCCCATCCATGTGAGTTACACACTGAGAACTCAACAGCAAAGCAGGGAGTAAGAATTTCTGAATGGCCGTGGTGAGGGGCTCAAAGGGCCTTCTCTAACCAAAGACATGAACTATCAATGACAGATTCCTCTACTGGAGTGCAGTGAGAGTGGGCTGGTCAATATCCATCAGAACATAGACAAAAATGAGATAAAAAATGTAGAGATGTGGACTTCTTACTTATTTTGAGAATAGGAGAGAGTAGCCACTAAGGACAAACAATTTTTGAATACAAAGATGAGCACTCCAAATGCTGTAAGATTTTTAAATATAAAATTAATAAAGGACAAGCATAATAACCATGCACTATTGTACTCTTTGTACGCACATGGATAAGGCCCATGGTACTCTTTAAAAGCGGGCAAGAAAATGAGCAGCTACAACGCAAGATCTGGATTCATAACTGATGTCCCAATATAATTACCTCCCCTCTCCCCACTTTTATTTGGGAGAAATTACATAAATTTTCTGGAGTTTTTAATTGCAGTTTTTCAGGAATTTCTAAAGGGTCAGAATTCAGCTGCAGCATAGTGTCTCCAGCCTTCTATGTAGGTAGTACTTTCTCTGATGAAGAGAACAAACATGGCCTGGGAACAGACTGCAACCTTCTCCAGTCAAATTCACAAACTAATGCTAGGATTTTACCTCCTGCTGTGGTCTGCTGCTGACAAAAAGCCCCAACTTACTATATATATGATTATTAAGATAATCATAAAATGCAACATACTGTTTGACTTCGTTACAATAAACCTCCCCTCTCTGACTGGCAAAACTATCTTTGTCTACATCACATCTTTATTGGCTCTGACTGGCAAAACACGTCTTTGTCATCAGTGGCATACCAGGATACTTTATCCTGGGTTTTACCCATATACTCAGGAATGTTTGACATGACTATAAATAATTCAGTGCTGACACATAGTTTTTAAAAAGGATTTAGTCTCAGTTATAATGCAAGACAAAGCCAAGTGCCTGGTAGGACCAAGACAGTATGAGAACCATGCTTTAACCATTTTCTTTACCTGAGTGACTAAACAGTGAAGATGGCACTTCTGAGATCAGTCTTGGTGGGAAAATGCACCCAGCTGAAAAACTGGAACAGGCAGGGCCGGTGGAAAATCCCCAGCACAGCACACAGCCCCTGATGAGAGGGCCAGCAGCAACAGTTAACACATTCCTGGCCCAAATATATTTCCTTTCCACAAGTCCTGGCTTGTGGAGGACAGGATTATCTAAGACAATGTGCTTACAGGACACATCTCTCACTGGAATGCATTGCACAAAACAGGGGTTAAAAAAATACAGTCTGTAATGAGAGGGGTGAGAAGTTTGCCGACCCCTGGAATACAAAGCAGGGTGGAAAAAAGCCCAAAGAAGAGAGGCCCTAAGGGGAAGTTTCATACTCTTCTCCACAGCCTCAAGGCCTTGAGGCAAAGGAATTAAGAAAACAAAAGGAAATCTTTCAGTCTGGCTTTGTCCTTTCAGTCTGGTTTTGTCCTTCCAGCCTGATAATGGTGAAGACCAAGTCTCAGCTCAAGGCTTGGGATTTGGTCATCACCAGGATTTTGCTGCTTGATTCAAGGAGGCTTCCTTGATCTCTAGAATCGCCTGCTGATACCTCAGCTGGGAGAAGACAGGGGCTAGCTGTCCTTGCTGGATGCCCTTTGCATCATTTCATGCCAGTCATCTGAGCAGGAGGGCAGGAAAAGCCAATAAGGCTAGGACCACATATCTGTGGCCTCCTGCATGACATGTAGGCAAAATCCCTGTCAGCCACACAGAAGTGCCTCAGTGGCGAAACGTGTTGCTGCATTTACAACATCATCTTTCTTTCTGGAGTTCAAGGAGAAAATGCTGCAGAACAGGACTTCCCCCTTGGCTTTTTCCACTAGCCTTAAGGGCAACTTGGTACAGCAAAAGAGAGTGACCATGAGAGTAGTTTTCCTGCAAGGACACTGCTCCCCTGCAAACCAGCCTGTGACCATGCCGGGGCGGTGCCATGCACTGACCCCATGTGCACATGGCTGGAGACTGACGTAAAGCACCTCCGTCCTTCCACCCGGCCTTGCGGAGGCACCTCATGTGTGATAGCTGTGTTGCTGCCTGGCTGGTCACTCAGGCTGATCCGTAGCTGGGCTCAGCACCACTACATACTCTTTCCTGCTTGCTCTGATGCCCCACTGGCTTTCCACTGCCCATGTGCCTGGATGGGGCCCTTCATCAGTGAAAACCATCTCCCTTGCCTTAATGGCCCAGGCTTTTTGCTGAAGGAGGTGCAGGGTGCTGGTACCCTGCTGCTGCTGTGCCCCAAGGAGGTGCTGGAGGTGCAGCCCCAGGTCTGGAGCAGTGCTGTCTGGCACTTGCTCTGGTCTGGTCTGGTTTGTTGACCAAACCAGTTACACCAGCACCCCTGTCCTCTCAGCCCTCATGCTGAGCTGGCGGGACACAGGGAGGCCTCCAGGCAGAAGGGGTGGGGATGGGACCTATGGAGTTGCTACAGCTCTGTCTTGGGTGCTATCCGAAAAAGAAAGCCACGTGGCACCTCAGCCCCCATGGTCAGGGGCCAGCCATTTACAGTTGCTTGCTAACATGCAGGTTGAAGTTGTAGCATAAGCAAGTTAGGCTGTAAGTACTGGTACATAGCATAATTAAGCAAGGGCCATCTACAGAAGTAAATGTGAAGCCCTCCACAGGGCCATAGCTATCCCCATGCCTCCCATTTTCCAAGATGCATAGCTTTGTCTCCCTGCTCCTGACAGCATTTTGACATCTTTCAGTCTTGGAGATAGATGCAGTAGAAGTTCCCATGCCTCACAGCCACTTTAGAATTCTCCAGCCTGGACAAAAGCCCTGTGCCTTCTTTTCCCTCACATACCCCTCCTGTAGGCAGGGATTACACATTGATCTCACTTTCTCTACCCATTTTTTTGATACCTCCCTGCACCATCATCTCATTTCCCTCTTCTACTGCTCAATTTTTTTTCCAGGTTCCGGGAAAGGCAAAGCAGAGATTTCAGGCCTGGACTCTGAGGGGCTGCCACAAACGTGTTGCTGTTCGGAAACAAAGTTGAGAGAGAGCGGGAGAGGAGACTTGTAGCCTGACTTACCAGGCTAATGACCAGGCATTTTTTCCAAAGCAAGCTTTTCTGAGGACTGATACAGTAGATGGGTAGAAAGCAAATTACTTTCAGGGAGAAATAGCTAGTATTTTACCAAAAGTGAGGAGGACCAGGCCAGGCGTGTGGTTCCAAGCCTCCTTGTACATCCCTGCACTCCCCTATTCCATGGTGAGCCACACACCCCCTTCTCGGACTGGAAGAGATCTGGTTTACAATGAGTGGATTTTTCCTATCAGTTGTTGTGTTTGTCACAGCTTTTCCTCCTCATCCTCATGAAAGAAAATATATTATCCTCCTCTTGTGCTTAGATGTGATTAGAGGTTGTCTTTCATGAGAGACTTTTGCTTGGATCAGAGCTCCCGAGTAGATGCAGAGCAGATGTCTGATATGAAGGCAAAATGTTCAAAACACAGGAACTGCACACCACCAGGTCAAAGCCCTGCTCTTAGAGCAAAGGCCTCTAACTGTTTCTAGATGGTGATCCACTTACGAAGTTCTTACACTCATAAAAGCAACATAAGCATTACTGATCAAACTGGCTTTATGGCAGGCACACATTCCCACTCATAACTGGCATATTAAAGTCACAACCATGCCTATCCCTTCCTCCCCTCCGTTTCAATTTTTTTCAGGAAATCGTCCTCTGGGTATGAATGACACAAACATGTGGCAACATTGCTTTGACAATGTGTCTGCCATGGCCTGCAGTTCACTGAGTATTTGCCTGATGGAAACCGCAGCAGGCTGGGGTTCAGGTTGGATTCTGAATGTAAATCACTGCTTTGTTGGGCAGCGTGTGAGGAGCAGCCTGAGCCAACGCAGCTCTGATGCTTGCTCTTTCCTTCCCATGCGCCACTGATCTGTACTGCTGCAGTGTCCCAGCTTGATGGGCAAAGGCCCCAGGCCGTCCATCGAGGAGCACACACCCCAGTAGGGAGGTCTTGGTTTCACTGAGCTTGTGCTTGATGCTATTCGGGTTACAGTGGGACAGGAGCTGAAGCCCAGCTCGCTACCTGGGAGCTCCATCCAGCTGTTGAAGTCTGCATTGCTGGTGAGCTTGGGACAGCCCTGGCTGCTCGTGAGACAGACCATACAAACACTGCAGACAAATAGTGCTGCAACCTGTAACTTGTTGCAACACTTTCGGGGTTATAAACCTTAATCTGCAGATGTGCATTGTGAAAACCAAGCAACAGAAGGGGTGAGAAACCAAACTCCCTGTGAGTGCCTGGGTGGCTCCTGTGCACGGTCATAGCCTCTTCACCACCCCGAGCTACTCACGTTGACCTTGACTTCAGCAGGAAGACTGCCAGCTTAGATCAAGCACAGACTAGTAGTGCTTAGCAGTCCAATTTCAGTCAGTGAGTGCTGGCAGGCTGAATAAAATGAGGTTAAGGCCTCAGTGGTTCACACCTCATTCGCAATGGGCCCAAATTAGCTGTCTGGCTGAGATCTGAACAGGCAACTGGAACTGCTCTAATGCAAGAGAAAGAGCCAGGATTTTGGGAGATTTTGGCCTAACTGCTTGCCTAGCCACAAACCTGTCACATAACCATGCCCAAGTCACCTTATCACCTTGTTTTCCTGAAATCAGGGTAAGCACTGCTTCTGCAAGATACTGAGGGCTGTATTCTGAGGCCTGCATGAAGTTTGGTCATTATATGGAACTGTCGTGGTTCAAGCCCAGCTGGTAGCTCAAAACCATGCAGCCACTCACTCACTTCCCCTCTTCTTTCCCTCCGTTCCTGCTTCTGTAGGGATGGGGAGGAGAGTTGAAAGAATATAACTTCCACAGGTTGAGGTAAGAACAGTCCAGTAACTAACATATAACACAAGCCACTGCTGCTACCACCAATAATAATAATGACAAGGGAAGCAACAAGGGAAGAGAATAGAACCGCTCACCACCCACCAACCGATACCCAGCCTGACCCAGCAGTGATCTCACCCTTCTGGGTCCCTGCCCCAGTTTATACACTGGGCACGACGTGCTGTGGTATGGAATTCCTCTTTGGTTAGTTTGGGTCAGGTGTCCTGTCTCTGCTTCCTCCTGTCGTCTTGTGCCCCTCCCTGCAGGCAGAGCATGAGACCGAAGAGTCCTTGATCGTGGTAAGCATTACTTAGCAACAACTAAAACATTGGTGTGTTATCAACGTTGTTCTCAGGCTAAAGTTGAAAACACAGCACTGTACCAGCAACTAAGGAGGAGAAAAATAACAGTTACAGCTGAACCCAGGACACTGACAGACATCCCAGAAGGTTCCACAAGACATCCCGAGGTTCCACTGGCTAGAAGTAACACCTGCCCCTTTCCTGCAGGACTTCATCTGCACTGTCATGGATGCAAGGTCCCAGTCCACCTAGAGCAAAGGCAGGACAGGAATGTTTGCTCCAGCCCTGCTTGTTTCCTATATCCTGTGGGTAAAACAAAGCTTTATGCTCCATGGCTGTGAACAGGTTACTCTCAACACTGCTAAATTCACTTTTAAAGCAGCATCGTCAGGGTTTTTTCTTGCTTCCTCCCTCTCAAGTTCATAAAGTGCCTTTTAAGTAACAGGCCATACCCAAGAATTCCTCAAGATCCTAACAAAGGAAATCTTCAGTTAGAGAAGGCTGTGGTTGTTAGGATAACATCTATCATAAATACTGCATACTCCCTGCCTGATCCCAACCACTCTCCTTATGCTTCATGGCCTCTCTCCCACTTGACAGGCTGCAAATGAGGTCAAATGCTCTGGAAGTGGCTTGAGGCACTTTTTTCTGCGTGTAATAAAATGCCCCAAATGAAAGCATTTCTCAAGTCAGCACTGTATGAGCGAAGATGCCTAAGCTGCAGTGTTAAATTAAAGGTGGTGCTGATCAAACTGATGCAGTTGAATGACTTTTATGAACAATCCAGGCCAGCAAAGTCTGCAAGTCATTCATCTCTGTAAGGACCGAGGTGTCCTCCTCTCATACATCTGAATGCCTGATTTGGTTAATGATAATTCATGACTTATATTTGCATGGAGCATCCATTCGATTCCATAGCATAGTAATGCTACATGCCTTGCTCCATACTGCTGTGTGGCAAAGGAGAAGGCTGTATATAACCCATCCGATATGCAACTACAGAGCGCAGAAGAATTGAGGGAATGGAAAGTAAATTGTAACATCTGGAACTTAAAAAAAAAAATAAATCCATGTGTTTAGAACCTGTACACAAAGTGTTCAGACCTCACAAGTACACATTTCACTGAAGACATGGTAGGTAGCGGGTACCATGGATTTTTCTAGCACTGTGGGGGCTTTTCCTGCTTTAGATATAAGATTGCCACCTACTGACCAATTGTCCTTACTTTGGGCAATACCTCAGATCCTGACCCTTCCTCCTAAGACTCTCCATTCTCCTCCCACAATAATCACCAAGACTACATTTAGTTTGTGATATCTGATCAGATTGCAACCAGAGGTCATAGAAGTGTACAGACCATTAAGCACCAGTTTACTTGGGCAGAAGCGAATGGCTCCATTATACTGAAGTCCAATTACTCATGCAGCTCACCTTAAGCACTGAGATATCAACTGAGCAAAGTAGTGAAAGCAATAAAAATGCGATCTGCCTAAGACATGGTTCTTGCTGGGGAGATCTGGATATGGAAGGTATTTCCAGATACTTCCAGATCTGTGCTGTTTAATGTACAATGGGAACACATTGCAAGAAGCTAGATTTACATGTCTGTGACTAGAATATTTCGACACGCGTTATCGGTTTGTGGTACCCTGCCCCTACCTGCCAAATGCAGAGAGTAGGCTTTTAAATGACTTTTCATACAAATGCTTGTGAAAAAGTATCGCTGCTGGAAGGTTCTCACTGTAGCACAGTTCTGTTTGTGCTGGAAAACGTAGCTATCACCACCCAGTAGAACAGAAGAGTGATCTTGGAGGGATTCTTCTCAGCAAATGTCCAAAAATAGCAGATACTGCAAGAGGGTAGAAGGTCACGTAACACCCATGCTATAACACTCTTCTGAGTCTGTTCGTTACCTATGACAAGCCAGCCGCTCCTTCTGTGCTGCTTTGCTAAGCAGTTTCTAATTCACATAGTCTTTCTTTAGCTGCTATTTTGCTGAGTATCTCACACATTCTTTGAGGCCCAGTTTTCTTTCACAGAGCTGGGGTAGCCACATTGGGCTGAAATCTGTACATTTCCGAGTTTTCTTTCTTGTTTCAGGCACAGCCTCTGCCTCTGACTCAGACTGGTGTTTCTGGTAGGATCCCAGAGAGGGAAGAAACAAGAATAAATAGCATCACGCTCTCCTCACATGGGTTGTGGTGCAGAGCTGAAACAGAAGATGAGGAAGAGCCTAGGCCAGAGAGGGAAGGGGTTCAGCTGAAACTAACCCATATTTTGAGGATTCCTTCACTCTAATGGGGCACTGAAGCAGGGGTATTACCAGCCTCTCCTTCTCTCATTCCTGTACCCAAATTGCTATTGCTAGTTCCTAACTATCAGAAGCATGAGCTGTCTGTCTTAACCTCCTAGAGCTGTCGGCAAACTTGCTGTAAGAGGCAGTTAATGGTGTCAGTCAAGACTAGGGCAGGTTAGCATGGTAAAGGTCATGGACACAGGGCACCCAGCCCTGACCAAGGGTGCCACTGTGTTTGCTTCTCTCCAGAGAGCAGCGTTAAGTCATGCACAGGCCACTTTGGAAGAGTAACAGTTTGAAACAGCGTCAGAAAGCTAAATAGCTTTACTGGCAAGGGGAGATAGAGAGCTTAAGGATTTTGATAATAAACAACTGATCCTCTGACCTGATTCAAAACCTGGTCTGGTGAGAATGGATGGTGACAGACTCAGAGAACTGATTATACTCTGCATGCCAGGATTGATTAGTACTCTGCATGCCAGGATATGCTGGCCTCAATTTGATTCTTTGGAGGTACCTGCATGATGAAGAGCTCCTTATATCTAGCACATCTGAGAGTTTTAGGAGCCACTAGGCTGAAACTGAGTCAGCCACTTACTGCAGTCAGGTCCCTTCTGAAAGAAAGGCCTGATGGTATCCCAACAGAGGCAAGCTGGGATGGATGGATTTTTGTGAAGCTCCACTTAGAAAAGACCCAAGTGCATGTGGATGCCCTCAAACATTATCAAGTGCTTTTCTTAAGTGCCTATAACTTAGTACCTTTGCTCCTCAGGGTGCTGCAGCTTTTAATAAAATACTTTCCTATCTCACTGATTGCAGTTTCTAATCTCATTCTTCATCTCCACCAAACAGGGTACAGCCACAGGGGCACTGTAACTATCAAACCTCAGTTTTGCATTTGTACCTTATTTTCTCAGATAATAATCATAAGCCACACCAGTAAAAAGGCTGCTTTTGCCTCTACTGCATTTATATTAATGCTTGTACTGATTGCAGTTGTCTGGTGGGAGAAGAGGAAGAGAAAAAGTACTTTCCACATTTCTAATAGCTCTGTAATTTTCTAGTACAAGATAAGGCTAGGTCATGTCATTGATCGCAGTAACATAGGACATCCCAGGGCAGACGGGAGGTAGATAACACCAGGCTGCCCATTCTGGGCAAGGAACAGGGTCCCCCAGAAGAAAGCAGAACAAAAGCTCACACAGGACTGATTCTTCACCAGGAGGTCACTTTCCTGTTTTCAGCAGAGCTACTATGGCGGGATGAGCTGTAGTATGAGGCAGAAACAGCTGTTTATAACAATGTGTGCTCATTAAGATCTTTTCAACTGAAAGGACAAAATAAAGGTTGCTGTGTGCAGCTTACACCCCTTGTTGAGTCAGAGGGAGGAGGAAGAGAGGAAAGGCTGGGTGTGCAGCTCTGTCCCACTTCTTTGGATAATGGTCCCAGACAAGTGATTGTGCCCTTCCTGAAGTGCACAGAAAACCCCAGGAGACTGCTTTCTGCCAGCCCAGCTGAGGCTCTCTGCACAGCTGCATGCAGAGAAGGGCACGTTTCAGAGAAGTATTTTTAGTGCCAGGGAGCTGACAGACCTGCAGAGGCAAGGCACCCCTCCAGAAGCTAAGTTGGGCAAGTGCAAGGCATCCATCCCCCGTCCCTCTGCCAAAGCACTCCTGACCTGGAAGGAAGCCACTTCTTGCAGAGGTGAGCAAGCTGCCTGCCCGCCTTCCCAAGGTCCCCCTTCCCTGACGCCTCTCCATACTACTGTAAAGTGCCCTGCCAGTTTTAGGGCCACAGATACTTGCTTGTCATGAACCCAACCCAGCCTAGCTAAGCAGGAGGTGCCCCAGCAGTCTCAGGCAGCCACACTCACTGCCCCTGGCCAGCTCATGCAAACCTCACACCAGAAACCCAGCTCTGGGTCACTGAGTAGCATCCACCCCTCCCAGGAAGACAGTTAGGTGAGTTTAATACAGTTTCTATTGTTCAGGAGACTATGGACGTAGTAGGGGCTTGTGGCATTTTCCCCCTGGGATCTAATTAGAGAGGAGCTAAAAATGAATCTGTGTGTTGATTAACTCTTACAGATTCAATGCAAGACATAAGAAGGGTCCCAGCATACCAAGGCAAAGGCTAATGTTGCTATTGCTCTGGCTCTGACAGTGGCTGCTACCACATGTCCAGGGAGGTGGTAAGACACAGGAAAAGACACACCAATAATTGCTGAAGGCATCCAGTCAGCCTCCAGCACTAGCCTGTTCATGTGGCAGTGTACCAGGAACTGGATGATAAACGTTACAAAAAATCTGCATACTTTCACAGAGAAAGTTTTGCAATGTTTTGCTTAAAGCTGTAGTTCCTGGTATCAAAGGGTTGCATAGATTCTTTGATCAAAAGGAAATAGGATTCGAGATGTCACAACTGCATAGAAAACCTGAAAACAGAACTTCGCTGTACACCAATGCACCCATAACTAGAGGGCATAAAAGAGGATTCCCCCAACCCCCCCATTTATTCTTTAATAATTCACTGACTTCTAAATTTGAAGGCATCTTCCTTGATGTCTGAACACCCGAGATTAGTAGCAGCACACACAAATATTTTTTCTTTGCACAAGGATTAGCATTTTTCTTGACATTCAAGGCACCTTGGCCCTTTTCAGAGACTGCAACCATGCAGCGCTCCCACAATCTCCACTAAGCCCTCTGACTACCTCAGCAAAAGTCTGAAAACACTCGTATTCAAAAGCAAGTTTGGTAAAAATACAAATAAAGAACAGCTTTGAGGCCACTCACAGATGTGTGTAAACCCAGCTAGAAGAAATACTGCTGACATGCTGTGCAGTAGATTTCTCTTTCACGGCCACCAGTACACCTTTGTTAGCCAACTCACTGTTTACAAAGCAAGGTTAGATATAAAACATAAAATCTGTACAGAAAAGACTGCACTAAACCAGATTTCTCATGCGCCTTGAACCATCTTATTTGCACTCTGTCCCAACTCCAGTAAGGGCTGCTAACATTGCAGATATTTTAATTAATAGAAATAATGTTTAGAAAGAACCAGCTGGCTACTGAGAGTTTCCTTTGTGTCCCTCTTGCAGATCACACTGATGAGCAGTGTTTGATCTTGTTCAACTAGCTGCTTTAGGGTACTTTGTCCCGTGAGAGTATGAAAGGAGCTTCTGATCTCAGAGTGTAGGCTATGCTTTAAGATCACAGACTATGAAACTGCAGGGCATAGACTGAGATATTTTACAGGACATTAGTATGTAATGCTTTTCTTATCCTATAGCCTTATACTTACCTGAGGTACTTTTTTAAAAGAGAGGGAGTAAATCACAATGATACATTTATGAGTGCTCTGCAGTAACCTGTGACATAAAATTTGAATGTTACTTACTTTAATTAATCTGAATGCCCAGCTTTTCGCTTTCTAATTACATTGTCCAACTCTGGTTTTGCAAACTGCTATTAAGGTAGACCAATTCATGTGCATATGTGTGGAGTGTCAAGAACTATAAAAAGAACTAAAATTATTCTTTCATTAAATGCTAGAAATGGACTTTCACTATTCTAGGAAATCTTGTAAAACAACAATCTTGCATTGAAGGAAATAAAACGTCTTCAAATAAATGCAGTTTCAATGAGAAACTATTTTTGAACAATAAATGCTGACAAAATCTACTGTTTGTGCAAATGTGATATACGGACAAATGAATGAACACCTATTTGTCATTATCTGACACAACCTTAATTTAAGCAACAGTATCCTCAGTTAATAATATAGGAAGAGATTGGAAAGGGAGAGGTTAAACTTTTAATTGGTTGTTTACTATTTCAATTCCAGGCAGCATTTATGTATCTGCTCCACACTGGGATGGCTCAGGAATAATAGTGGGTGTAGTGACTGTAAATAAGATGCAGGTTACAAGTCATAATCTGATGTAATAAATCACAAGTCAGATGATCTTGTGGTTTGTGACTTCACAGACACTCAAAGTGCTATTTATAAGCTCTACCGTGCACTGTCCAAAAGTATTGCCAGTTCAGAAATTCCTGCAAATTAAAATGTTTAGGATTCTTTTCTGATGGTCCTTCTTAGATTGGGTGACCTATTTGCAGCAAATGTAAGCCAATACAAAGACAAGGTTGCTTGGGGCCACTGGTCAGGTGGAGCCAGGCACTTGTGCTTGAGAGAAGCCAGTGCAGTTGAGTACACAGGAGTTGTGCTGCTGAGCTGACTATCGCTGTTGCTCTTTCAGAAGTAGTTTTTATTCCAGCTTCACTAAGGTGACCTGAAATATCAACAAAGAAATATTTGAAGAGTGCAATGAGGAAAACATTGAGAGTGAAAGAGGATAAGATGAAGAGAAAGCAAGCGAAAATTATCTGAAGGGATGCAAGGCTGGAAGGGTCACTCCTGCTACCCGCTGGCTACCAGGCAGTGCAGTTTGCGAACATTAATACCCATGCCACTGCCTGTGGTGGCTTTTCAGGAAGATGGTAATGGTCAAATTTTTCAGCTGATATAGTACAAAGTTAAATGGTTTTGCTTAAATCTGCTTCGGTCTTAGCACCTTACACTGCACTAACACAACTGCAAAAGCAGGTGAAGCACCATTCCACTCAGGGAAATGCTGAGCTTTTGTTCTTACATGTTAGATACTGCATTATGAGTAGCAAAGCATCAGCTGCTTCTACTGACAGGCTTATTCAGATCAGGATCAACTGATTTCCAGAATCAGTCCCTTCCACAGACAGTACAGGCTGCACAAGGGCACTTCTGAGGTTGCTGAGGAACTTTTCCAGGGAACTTACCCTGTATGCACAAGGCTTTAGAAAGCAAGACACCACAAACATTTCTAATCTGACTAAGAGAGACACTGCAAAATCCTCAGGCATAATCACTGACTGATAGACAACAGGAAAGGATTTAAGCAAGAAAGGAAGAGAGAGTAATAGCAAGACTTAGAGGCTTATAACTGTTGAATTGAATCAGAAAAAGGTAACAGCTGCTAATTAAAAGCAGTGTCCCTGAATAATTACTGCAATTATGCTGAAATATATTATTTTGTTTACACCAAATTGACTGCTACTTTCCTCAGCGCTCAACAGATTCATACTGCTAGGCACACAAACTAAACACGTCAGCAGCTGCTCCCCCCATCTGCTGTGCCAGCCCCCATCCATGGCCTCAGCTCCCCTGGAGGGACTCTCACAATGGCCAACACATTGCTGTGGCTAGGAAATGGTTAAAAGTCAATTTTTGAATGCTCTAGGGAAATTAGAGGGCCTTCCCTGTACAATGTTGTATGAAGGTTTACTGTAGTGTTTATTAGCAGTACTTCTCTAACCAGGGCAATCTACTGTTACCAGCAAGGTAATCTGGGATGCCCACTGATACGACTGGAGGAGAAAGGACATCCCCAGGCACGAATGTTTTCTGTGTATCTGGCTGGACTGGACTGGACTGGAAGACAAACCTATGCATATTCCTTTTGCATCTGATTTTTACAAGAACTGAGCTTGCCAGCAGACACTATTGTTGTTAAGTGTTTTAGAAGAGGAAGCCCACTTCTCTGGTACAAAAGGTTCAGTATTGCCAGCTGAAATTGCATGCAAAAGGACTAGCAGCAGGTGCCAAAGAGCCAGAAAACAGAATACTTAAGTAAATCCTGTATGAAATATGCATGATACAATTTCCTTCTGCTTTCAGGATCAAGTGACTAATTGCAATTAGTTGAATTGCTAAGGTAAAGCCCTTCTTCTAAAGGAACTTGCAAAGGCTTTCCTAAAATAGCCCTATGAAATTTCCACATCTCTTTAATGTTCTACCAAACAAAACTATAAAGCAGCCAAATAGTCACAAACTGAAAGCATCTCCTCCCTTTCCCTGCTTCAGAAAGGTGGAGATGGTGCTCTCTTGACCTGACTCATGGCTGCAGTTTTACCCTTGAAATGACCCCTGTATTTCACTGGAAATAACATTGCTGTACAGCAGGAAGGAAGCAAGAGTGACCTGTGGCTGTTGCGATAAGGAATCTCTTAATGAGCATCGTTATTGTGGGGAAGCTTTATCAAGGAAGTCTGCCCTCCTCTTGGTCTTGAACTCAGTCCATTGTAGTTTCTGGCAAACATTTCCAGTCAGGATTGAAGTCCTGAAGCTAAAAATTCCTGGTACCCAATGGTGATTAGTTCAGATTTGTCACTTCCTAAATGCATTCATCCTGGTAGAACAGATTCTGCTATCTCAAGGGCTTGAAAGGGAAAGCAAATGCCTGGGACCTGCAAGGCTGGCAGGTCAGGAGCCTGGTTAACAGGCTCCGATCAAGAACCGATGACTGAAGATAGTGACCAGAAGCAGTTCCCAGCTGGCAGGGGTTCAGCTTCCTGTGTGACATGAATCAGTGGCACTGGGCCAGTGACCAGTGAACAAAGTACCCTCAGTACAGCAAACAGAGATGCCAGGGACCGGGTGGCTTAGCAAATGCTGGGCTCTTCTCTGGGCTTTTAGACATAGCCTCCTCCAGCTGGGGCAGCAGTGCTTTTCAGGCGTTTTGGTAATAACCAAAATCATGAGCAGTGGACTGTATGAGTACAAGGCAATTTGGAAGGCTAATGAAAATATTAGGGCAGAGGTGAGCATACATAGAAGAACAACTGTACCGCTGGCTTCATGATACTGCTTTTCCATCCACACAACTCCACCAAAGATCTATAATCCCAAACAGCAAGTGTCAACCCACTAGAGGCAGCTGCCCCTCACTTCAGCAGGGAATCTCTACAAGATTTGAGTTTTGGCACTGCAACTGAGCAGAAAGCAGAAGAGACATCTCCCTGATTTAGCCTTTTGCAGCCTCCTTTCTGTTATGCATGGACACAGAGTTCCAGCTGAACAGGAGGCTGGAGACACCTTCAAGTTCAAGCAGCTTTCTTCTTTTTCTGAGGTCTAAAATGCCACACCTAGAAATTTCTGAGACAGGAAGAGCTAGCGTTTCAAATAAGCAACCTGACATTCAAAGCAGTTGTCTCTGGCAGACTCCAAGTCTTTAAAACAAGGCTGTGCAGGGACACAAGTGAAAAGAAAACACTTGGATTAATGAAAGAAGTGGGTAACAATAGACTTAATTAATCAATAACCACACAGACACCCTTTGGAACCACTGCCAGCCAGCTGGAAAGTTTCTCTCTTGCGTAACAAAGTCAAACTCTAAGTGCTTTATTGCTCAACCAAGATTTATTTTTTTTTAAGCCTTAGGTTTGCATTTCATCTGGAATTACTGACCTTTCAAAAACATTGACCCTTTTGTGTGCACTCCTTTTGTCCTTCTGGTGAAAGGATCGAGGAAAATGTCAAATGACATTGAACTGATAAACGAGGTGTAGGTGTCTGAGAAATACCTATTGATGATTTCTCTGGAATGAACAATGTGTCCCAGAACACATTTTGAAACACGGGCTCTGAGCTGATAGCTCCCAAGGACATACCTGCTGCATGTGCCCATGAATGCATGCTGGGAAATGGCCAAAAAAATTGTTTCTTTTTGTCATGGTAAGAGGCTCTTCCAAGGACTGTGCAGGCATAGAGAAAGAAAAACCATCATCCCTAAGAGACAAGACCTGAAGAGACAAGATGGTTATTAAAAAGGTGAACAGTACTGAAGAGACCAGTCAAGATAACACTGAGTAGCACCTATAACCTAGTAGAGAATGACTTACCTTAAACGAGAAAAAGGCACTCCTTGTCTAGAATAACCACAACTGCAGGCAGAGCCAGACATGCCAAGAAAAGGCATCACCAAAATGAAACCTGGGATATACTATTTTTAGCCTAATGGGAAAAAAAGCTCTTTTAAGATTCTCCTTCCTGGGGCATGTGGTTTTAATATGCCCCCCAAAACAGAACATATCAAATACATACAGAAGGATAGGCTTCTTTCCTCGTGACCTAGCCTACTTTCCCCAGTGGGATACTCTATTTCATCTCCACATAAGTAGATAAATTAGATGCACAGAAACAGATTCACTTGAACTGCAGTTTCCTCATTCCTCTTCTTGGGAACCCTCCTCATCTCATGTAGGTAAAGGAAAGGTGGACACTGATTCCTGATCCTTTGCTGGTGACCTGGTGTTCAGGAACCCAAGCACTGGAATCTGATCTCCTCTTTCACAGTTCCCAGCAAGTTCAATGCAGGTTGTTCTCACTAGCCTTGGGCTAGCTTTGATTCACCAATTAAATGAAAAGACACACTGTGCCTCCTTATTAATATTTCTGAGATCGTATTTCTTCTGGAAGCCATTTTCCAGTTGTCAGTATCCTAAGAAATAAAGTGCCTTACCCTACAATACAAATTTGCTGCCCTTAAGTCATCAGACTAGGCTTTTAAAATCCAAGCTGCCCTCCCATGCATCTTCATAAACACTCATTCTCCTAAGTCATGACAAGTGTTCTGAATCAGACACTGAGCAAACACAAAGAAAATCTGGAAACAAGCATGTACTTATGAAAGTGTCAAAGCTATGGTCACTGCTTTGGTTCTAATCACCACGTCTTGTTAAAAAAATAAAAAAATCCAACAGCCAAGCACCAAATTCCACAGAGGCATCCATGCTATAAATTATGCAATGTAAGGATGATTAGTTTATACACCAAGAGGCTATGGAAGGAGCAGAGAATAGGGAGGAGAGCACATAGTGGAGAATTGCAAGTGTATGTGAAAGGACAGTGGTTTTCCTTCTCACGTTGCTGTTGTTAACAACTTTGTGTTGGTTGGGTTGGGATTTTCTTTAGTGGCCTTCTCTTGTCAACATATACTAAGTGCTTCTGAGTAACCATCTGTGTATGGCCTTATAGGTCTGCACCAAGATAGGTCTTTCTGGATTGATGAACGACAAAGAGCTGACTGCCAGCTAGGCTGGAAAACCAGCTTTCAGATCCAAGCTATGCAGCTTGCATGGCAGAGGCAGAAAACAGAAGGTCTCCATTTCTCTAAACCAGTGGCTCTGTACTTGACATTGCTCTGCATTTTTATTAATCATTTTCAGTGGTCCAAGCCCTGCTGCTCTGAAGTAAGAAAGGGATGAAAAATAGACCTAGGTGCATTTCTTGTGCTGCAATGTGTTATAGTAAGCTACTGTTCATCTCAGAAACTTGAGAGCAAGCAGAGGCCACGTTATTGAAACGGTCTTCTGTGTAATTAATTTCTGGGCTACACTGAACAAAGCTGTGACAGGCAGACAAGCAGTGGCAAACATCCAGACCCTAGGTTGGATCTGAACTCTGAGTCAGTTTGGTCTGTGGATTTCACATCAGGTTTGGGCTTCTCTGCACTATGCTGTGGAGCATGGGACAGAGATACTCCTGGCAGGGCCGAGTTGAGCTCCTCCACAGATCAATGCAGCATGCTGCTATGCTGATGTACCCAGTTTAAATGCAGATGCAGTACAACTATTTTTATGCACTGCTAGGCCACAACGTGCTGCTTTCAGATCTGAGTTACCTAGGGAAGGAAGGGACAGAAAAAACAGGAGAGAGACCAAGTAGGATGGAGCAACAATTACAATAAATGTAATCTGAAGTAGCAATGTAGTTTATCTTTACTATAGTTTCATCTGTGCTAAGAACATCCGATGAAGGTGCTTATGAAGTACATTCCTCATGATGTCTTTACAGCTCAGAAGTCACATCAACCTGCTGTATCTAGGGGACTCCTAGAAAAATATCGTCTGTCTAATCACATTACAACACAGGATGCAGGAGTTTGGAATTCGAGTTGTAATCCTTGGCAGGCTAGCAGCCTTAGCACACTGCCTCAGTTTTAAGTCTCCCAGCCTGAGAGGTTTTCAGAATGAGTCTCTCACTCAGCAAGGATGTTCATGTGGAACAGCTGTGAGATCAACCATAGTCTACTGTGAGCTGGACTGAGGCTTATCAATTCACACCAACCTGGCTAAACAGTCCATCCTTTCAAGCCATTAACAATGGGAGCATGACAAAGCCTTATCCTTTCACCACTGTGGACTTTAGACAGGACTTTCAGATACTCCAATCTTAATCTCTTTGGAGGAGATATATTAATTAGGCTCTGTTTACACAAAGATAAACAATTTTTACAGAATCCAAGCAACCTCTTTCTGTCATATGCCTGTGATAAGTATTTATTATCTCAATTAGCTAATGTTACCCAAGTGAAAGAGATCATGCTGAAGGCTGGAGTCTAAAGCAAGAAAGCATCTTATAGATCCAGATCTAGTTTCTCTTACCCTTGCATACAGCAGAGTATCTGACCCTAAGACAAGGAGAGGCAGTTTATTCCTATGATCAGAACTGCACTGTTTTTCTTTACCCCAACAGGTCCTGATTTAACTGCTCTCCTTGGTGCTTAGATTGCAGTATGCAAGCAGTTCAGCTGAATCAGACTATGCCCAGGACAAATTGTTGGACTGGAGTCACAGGCCTTGTCATCCAGAGTTAAGCCTACAGTGTTTCATGTCTTATGCATATGCTTGAGAGGCTAAGGTTGGACCATTGGTCATGGTCTGTCACTGCTTAGGAACCTCTATATTTGACATGGAAAACCTTTTGATAAAAAAACCAAACCAGCAAAACCAAAACTATTGAGAACACATAAGTATGAAAAATCAGCAGGTGACTTGGGACAAAGAAAAAAACTTAGTGAAGCTGTCTCAAAGCAAACATACTACATTTTCATGTATACTGTGGAAACTCTTATGTGGTTTTATTATCTAAGAGAATTTATACTTGAGTAAATTTAATGTTTCAACTGAAGTGCAGTGGATGCTACTTAAAAATACTCAGCAACCTCAAATGTAGTGTTTATACCATGGGGTACTGATGATTTAATTTAAAATCCGTACATTTTCTCTGTGTGCTGTTCAGCTTTCCACCCTGACTTTGGACTGGAAATATAAGCATCTTCATATCAAGCATTTCTCTCCTAATCTGACATAGTGAGCCATTTCAGCTATGTCAGGGTATTTACACCAGTAACATTTTGTTATTGTAAGTTTTGTTAATTGTACATTTGTGAATGTAGTCACTGAGGCAGGCTGGATCCCGCTGCCAGCCCTGAAGCTGCCCATTTCAACACCAGACAAGCCTATCTCATTCAGTTTGTCGCTTCTCAAAACCCAGGTCGAGGAGTAGGATTTTTTCCCTCTTTAGCCCATTCAACCCAGGCCCCTCTTCACAGGTGATCCTGAAAGTACAGGGTGAAATTACACCTATAAAACTTCAAAGGTTCCCATGGCATTTGTGTACCCCAAACCTCCTGTTTCCCTCTCCAGAGCTGGTCATTGGGAACCCAATAGAGATTTTCATTTATCTTTATTTACATAATGAGATCAGAGCTTGTAGCCTTTCTGTTAGAGCTGCAGACCTAGTAGAAATCATAGAAACGCTGGGCAGGAAGGACCTCAGAGATCCCTTCCTTACAACATGCCTAGACCATCAATGACTAACAAAGCTGTGTTTGTTCTTAAAGGACTCCATAAACAGGGACTCCATAGCCATCAAGGCTGCTTCACTGCTTCTCTTTTCCTATTTTCAGAATAAATGAAAATATTTATTCAGTAGATGTGTTTTCAGAATAAATCTACTTCTGACACTTTGTTATGCAAACAAAGCTGGCCACTATTTGTTGCATGCCCCTCCTGCCATGGAAGCAGAGACCAATTAACCCCTGTTCTTTATATAGCTCCATTGGAAAACAGTTCCCCATGTTGCCCCTCAATGTTCTTTCTCCTAAACTCAGCAAACCCAATCCCTTCAATCATTCCACTTTGGCCAGGTTTCCTAGACCTGTGGCAGTTTTCATTGCTCACTTCCAAGCCCACTTCAGTTTGTGTCTGACACAGAGACGTGCTCTAGATAGGCCGATATTTTTAATCTGATGTTAGCAGAGGGTTTCTTAAATACCTAAGATAAGTCAGATGACACCACAAACTGGATCAGATTTTCTGCAACAAAGCCAGCAATTACATATAGGCAAATTCAGTAACTTTCTTTTTAGAATTTTTCTGGTATTATCAGGAGAGTTTCTCAGTTTGCTGGTATGTTCAGCACACATCATCCAAATCATGAGAATGAAAAAGCTACAGCTGTGCGCATCACGTTACCCTAACTCTTGGTCTCATTCCCTCAATCTACCTGTTTCATTCACTGTTTGTGTCTCATCTTTGAAACCTTGTGAGCATTTTGCGGGAATGACTATCCTTTATTAGACCTGCAAACTGTTGCTTAATACACTGGGACTTCAGCCTGGTAAGACTGTGGGCATTGAGAGTTTTTCTGAAGTAATGTAATGATGTATCAGATGACAAAGCACCTAAGAGCACGCATGTCAAGAAGAGTTAACCTGCTATTGGTGAGTCATAACTAGAGGAGAGCAGAGCACTCAGGACAGCAGGTCCTTTGCCCTCCACTGGCTTAGAAGCCTGGGCAACAGAAGCAGCTCAAGGAGATGCCTGCGTGCCCTCATGAAGAGCTCCATGAAATCATTTGGTAATCCGGAAGGGGAAGATAGGAGGTTATGTTCAGCACGCGGATGCAGGCCCCTTAGTGGAAATGGCTTTGGTCTTGGATTCTCTTTGTTCTCCTCTGATTTTCTGAACAATGTGATTCTGTTTCTCCCTGTGAATGTAACTCCTTACTGTTTACTGCAGTTTTGTTTATTCCTTGCATAAAACTTAGGAACTGGCTTTTTTTTCTTTCTTCCTAGCAGATGAGCTTGTCTGGTCTTTCATAATTGTCCTGTGGTTCTCCAGAAAAGCAGAGATAGTGGGGTCATAGAATCATAGAATAGTTAGTGTTGGAAAGGACCTTAAGGTCATCTAGTTCCAACCCCCCTGCCATGGGCAGGGACACCTCCCAGCCATGTCTGGATCATTACCATAAGATATAGTCAGGAGAAAAGTTAAGGGAAGTCAGGCTGTTGAACACAGCGCCATGCAATGTAGGACAGCTATTTAGATACTCAGTTCTCCCCTCACAGGAGTTAAAGTTGTCATCAGCCTGTTCCCTGGCTTGCCAGCACAAAATCACCAGGTGCTGCAGAAATTGCCGGCAAGCCTCAGTTTAACAAGCATGCTTACAAACAGCATCCCAGTGAGATTCAGGGAGGGAAGTGATCTTTTAACAAGAGGTGACAAGTCACTCCACAGTTAGTAGCCTGACATACTACAGCAAGCCAGCTTAATGATTCTAATGATTCTTGTTCATCATTGTGAGAGAGGCTGGGAGAGAGTGTTAAAAATGAATAATGGAAGTGTGATGGTTCTTGGAGACCATTAGGCCGTTTAGTCCAATGTGCTTATCTGCTTAAATATTTTGCTTCCACTAACTCCTCCTTTCTTACTTTTTCCTGAGATACTGTACTTCTTCCCCCTTCTGCCTGCAGACACAAAGCTCTAGCTGTTGCTTGATCTAATTTCTGTGACATTTCAGGCACTCTTCCTGCTGACTTGTTCCATCTGGTTATTACCCTTTCAGTGAGAAGCAGTTCTTTCTGCATCTCTGCTGAGTCTCCTAGTCTATGTGCTGAGTGTTTCGGCTCCTCCTCCCTGAACAAGCAAGCTTGGGCAGGTTTATAAATAGGAATTTTCAAGCTAATGAGAAGGGGTGCGGGGGTGAGGAAGAGAGAAACTGCACTGAAGTCACTTCAGAGACAGATCCTATTGCTCTTCAGAATGACAGCTTTGCAGGCACAGCCACAGAGGGACATTTGGGGAGGGGATGGTTAAGCACCGAAAGGGGGAAAGGGTTGAAGACTTGGCTCTGTCACAAGTTTTAATACAACTTGGGAAAAGTCATACCTCCTCTCAGTTTTCCATGGGCTGAATCCCATTCCCGGTTCCTTCCCAGCTCATGTACTGTAGTGCCTGTGGGGCAAGAATGGTCTATTCCTGTGCATTTACTTGTAGATCAGTAAAATAAGGCTTGCCTCTTGCTGGGATCTCCCAGTGTTACCACGATAATACAGACTTCTGTTTAGAGGCAGTGCCCTGGTTCATAGACACGACATCCTTTCACTGGGGCACAGTATGCACCTTGCACTGTATGACCTTTCCCCCCCATTTGTTTTTATTATTCCCACTCAGGGCTGGTAAATAAAGCAGTACAAGTCCTTCTGGGACTGAAATCCTTGTACTGAATTCCAACTCACTTTCCAGAAGAATAAGTCATTTCCCTTATCTGTACTATGAAGACAAAACACAGCCAGGGTGACCTAATTTGTACAGATGGCATGTGGATCAGCAGCTTCATATCTGGACAATACTCTGCATAGGCTACATGTTTTTGTAAATTCCAAGTGTCACTGTATTTGGTCTCTGAACCAATAAACAAGGACCTACTCCAAAATGACAACAGAGAAGTGGCTGTGAGGCATCTCTCTAATGCCATATAAGTATATGTGATAAAAGAGAGTTGGGGGCCAGACATACTAAACGTAGTATGAGATCTGAACAGCACATCCTGCTACTGAGAAGCCTTCCAAGAGTTTTAAGATTATTAGACAAGTACTCTCCACATAGGACTCCATGTGACTTCAGCAGTGCTTAGCAGATATGTGGAGAGGACATGAGGTCAGATGTAAAATAAAAACCATCTCAAAGTGCAAATGGGTGATTACCTGGAGGCATCCCTGAGTGCCTCCAAACATGAAGATTCATCTGTAAACTGCAGGATTTTCTGTCTTTGTCTGCAGTGGAAAGAATCCAGATTCATTCTAGTGCAGGACAGGCAGAATGCAGAGATGCTAAAAATACTCAGTGTACCTACAAAAGAAGTGATGCTCCTGCATCCCTTACTTCTGGACCTCACACAGACTGTATCTTGAGCATGCTGTCCTCTTCGTCCACCAAATTAGGACTGATTCATTGGAAAGATAAATGAACATAGTCCTCTCCTCCTTGTGTCTTCTCATTCAGAAAGTCCTTTCTGAAGAGGTTTGGAAGCTTTCCATTTCCAGCCATCTTCCTATATTGTCTCCTCTTCTGGAAAAAAACCTTGTTTAGTCCAGTTAAAACTGATCACTAAAAACACTGCTCTCCAAACATGCAGCTGCAAGAGCTGGCTGTTCAGGACAGTGGCAAGAACCATTTAAAGCATTCTGGCACTTTAAGATACTAACTAGCAGCAGCTTTGCAAGAACCTGGTCAGCATTCTGAGGCATATTCAAAAAGCAGGAGATCAGGCCTCATGTACCTATTCCACCTTAGAAAAGCAATATTCAGATGGTTCTTATATTTCTATCCTGCAGGCTAAAAGCATGTTTAGTAAGAAGATGAGACTTTCTTCTACTCCCAGATACTCCCTTCTTCACAAAACTCTTCAAAAACTTTCAATGACCTCTTACAGATAGCTTTATCAGCTCAGGTGCTTATTGGGGAGGTGAAAGACAGAGCAGCAATATCCTATCAGCAGATTGTATTCAGACAGCAATTTGGAAGGGGAATAGAAAATTTAGTGCTAGTATTTTATTAGCTGAATGTGATGTTTTTCTGAAGCCTGTTCACAAAGTTAAAAGGTTGACGGCATTTTTAAAGAACAGGCTAAACCACAGTCAGCTCATGCAGTTTTAGCTGGAGATATACTGAACCTCTCAATGAAGTACTACATTCCTACTGCCACCTGTAATTACAGGAGAAACAGGTTTTCTGCACACTGAAGAGGAAATTTGTTCTGGTGGTACTGGGACATGGAAACATGAAATCTTCAGCACTATTACTACCGTCAGCACTCTAGGAAACCTGCTTTTGTTAATGCCGCAGAAAAATGTCTCTCTGTAGTAACACAGTATCTCAGGAAAGGTCTTTCTCAGAACTTCTCTCACCTAACAGCCATGCTTCATTACTTGCCCTTTTCAGAAGCCAGTTTTCTACCTATTGCTTCTGTGGCTCTAAAATATTGTGCTAAGTACCCATCTCATCTCTCCACAAGGATCAAACACGCCTTCTGCTTTGCAGAGCATGTTGCACAACCGTAGGTCCTGTTTGCTACCCAGTCTCCTGACTGCCAACCACTGTTTTATCCACAAGAACAAATGGCCCAACAACAAACAAATGAAACAGGGCCAAAGTCGCACCCTACTTCTGCACTACTTGCAGCCAGGGATAGATCTGTTCATTTTACCAGTGGATCTGTTTACTGATCTAGTGCTGTGGTGCTGTGATTTTTGACCCACAGTATGTGAGATCCCTGGGCTCTGTCAATTATTTTTAAGGAGTCTATAGATAAAGACCAAGAAAAGCAAACCTACTCTTCCCACAAGAGCCCACAGCTCTGCTGGAATTTTTAGTGTCTGGCAAATTGTGAGAAAGTTGAAAACCATTTGTCTGGTGTAACAAGATAGGATATGTTCCCTTGGGCATCAAATTTTGGGGAACTGCTGAGGAACTCTGCCAAATTATAACAGTTGCAGCGCCTAGTTAGCACCTGTCTATGAAGAGAAGTATTCGTGAAATAGCTAGGGGTGCATGGAGTATGCATATTCCATGCCTGGATGAGACATCTCATATGAACAGTAAGCTTTCCTTTGGGTCATTTCAAGCCAGTGCCAGCATCAAGAATCGTAGAATACCACACTGGAAGGGACTTCAGGATTCATCCGTTCTTACCTTTCTTGGCAAAAGCACAGTCTAGACAAGATATCCAGCAACCTGCCCAGCCAGATCTTAAAAGGGTCCAGTGTTGGGGAATCCACCACTTCCCTGGACAGATTATTCTAATGGCTGATTTTTCTCACTGTGAAGTATTTTCCTCTTGTGTCCACTCGGAATCTCCCCGGAGCAACTTGTGCCCAATGAACCCTTGTCTTTTCCTTAGACTTCTTGTGAAAAGGGAGTCTCCATCTTCTTTGCAGCCACACTTTAAATACTGGAACATGGTGATAAGGTCTCCCTTGAGCCTTCTCTTCTCCATGCTGAATAAACTCAGTTCTCTCTTAGCCTCTCCTCATACATCTTCGTGGCCCTTCTCTTGACCCTCTCCAGCCTGTCCAGATTCTTTTTGTGTAGTACGAACCAAAACTGAATACAGTACTCCAGGTATAGCCTGGCAAGAGTTGAGTAGAACAGAATAATGGCTTTTTTATCTCTGCTGGTGATGCCCTTGTTGATGTAACCCAGCATCCTGTTGGCTTTCTTTGCCACAGCTGCACACTGTTCACTCATATTGAGCTGCTTGTCCACACTGACCCACAGGTCCCTTTCCACAGAGCTGCCCCTCATCTGGGTACATTCTGGCCTATGGATCCTGGAAACATAATCCTATCCTGGATTATATTTTCCCAGGTGCAAGACTTTACATTTGGTTTTGTTGAAGTTCATAAGGTTCTTGTTAGCCCATCCAGCTCTTCTGCAGTGTGGCTCTCCCTTCTGAAGCATCCACTTCCCCACCAGTTTGATATCATTGGCAAACTTCACTAGGATATACTTGATTCCACCATCCAGACTATTTATGAAGATATTAAATACCATTGGGCCCTGGGGGATCCCACTTGTGACAGGTCTCCAGCTAGAAAAGGAGCTCTTCACCACCACTGTCTAGGTGCAGTATGTCAGCCAGTTCCCCATTCACTGCGGAGGCCATTTATCTAGACTGTAATGCATCACTTTCTCTAGGAGGAGGCAGTAAATTATAGGCAAGAATTCTTTAGGAGAATGTAGTAAATTAAATCACATGAAATCTCCCCAGTGAAGAAAGCTGCTTGCTGTATGGGGAAATATTGCAGGCTCCTCTGACCCTTCCAGCTCCCCGTAACACAACCAAGCCTTTCATAGAGTGTGCTCAAGCCATTCACAGCAAAGTCTCAAACATGTTTCAGCAAAATGCTTTCTTTGGGGAAAATACAAGACAAAATTGCATTTTCTCTGCAAGAGCACTCACTGACGGCAATGACATTGTGTTGAGCAGAAAGGAAGATTTTTCCATTTTTAAATATTCTGTGAAGCAAAAAGTCCACAGTGAGAAGGAAAAGTGCCCTGAATCACTCTAACTACTCCAGCTGAACCTAAATGAGACACCTGAGAAAATACACTTTCAGGAAAATATTAGGGCTCTGTTTAAAAACCACACACAAACCCAAAAATGTTGCAGAAGAAAATTTCCATTTTACTCTCCCTCTCCCAGCTTTAGTAACAGGTTGCTATCCCAAAAGTCTTTGTGGGATCAGCCCCCAAACTTTGTTTTTTTTTCCTTCCCTTCACAAGTATGCTGCTCTTTGGTAGAGTGCTGGATGCCCAACCGGCACCTTTTACATCTGAATTTTCCTATCATGCCTGAAAGGTTTCCCCTGTGCACATGTAACTTCTGCCCATTTTCACCATGGCCCTCTGCTCTGGCATAACTAGTCTCTGTCGCCTCAGAGACAGAAGCATGGAAACCACAGTGAAGTACGCGGCTTCCAGCAGGGCAGATAGCTGTACGTGAAGGAGAATTTAGGAAGCCAGGGAACTCCACAGGGGAACAGCTTTTCTCTCATTAGGATAACGCTGCTATCAGCATGCAGTTGTTGGAGTCGGTTAAAAATGAGCTGATTATGGGTACCCATGCCCTGAATAGACCTCCTGAAGGGTTTGCTGTCCAGACTATACACTGTTAACATCTTTGTTGGTGGCAATTTCTGCCAATAAGAGTGTGTGTGGGGAAGCATTGAGAAAGAGCTTCCTTCTAAATCCTACCTGTCCTTAGCTTTGCTCACACTCCAGGAGATACCTGCTAACTGAAACACAGGAGAACTGTCTTCTCTGTGGCAATGCATGTTTAGTAGTCTTTTGCATCTGATGAAGAAAGTACGCACTAAAATACCATCAGATGGTAAAAAAGCAAGAGAACACTATTGGGATGAATAATTAGTTTACAAGTTTATCCCTGCATTGGGGCATATTAAAGAAACACTAGATAGGATCCATTCAAAGCAACTGGTATATAAAGGCATAGCAGCAAGAGAACTAAACACAAGTTGCAAGCTGGCTTATGCCATATCTAAGGATTTAGTTGGAGTAAGGTACCTATCTTCTCTGCAGAGCCTGACAGCAGCTTAAAATCCTACTAAGTCTTTACATCACTATATGGATTTTAAAAGCATCTGGTCTTGCTTGTAAAGCCAGAGCTATTTCAAAATCGATACACATCCAGACAAAAAGTGCTTCAATGGGGATGTTTATCCTTACTTTCCTAACAGTTACATTACCTGTCATAGTTTCTTAAGTCTAACAAAAAGAACTAAGTTTTACTAAATACCACAGTTGAAGATTTCCTCAGCAGCATTTTCTCCAAGAGCAGACAAATCCCACTATGTGCTCTCTGTAGTCCGCAAGTATCTGGCTGGAGGGGATTGCTTCAATTTTTTGGATGCATTTCCAAGGTCACAAGGTTTTTCATACCTTCTACAGCTGGCTCCTCAATAGCAGGTAAAGGATGTTGCAGCTAATGGGAACACAGATTTGAGCTAATTATAGAGTGATTGACTTGCCATGGACTTAATTGCTTATTAGAAGTCACTCTGATCTCTGAAATGGAGGCTATGAATCTCATAATGTGCAAAGAAATACCCACCATCTGAAGAATAAATATGACAAGCTCATTCAAGTACAAGGAATCGGTATTTGCATGCAACTTCTTTCAGTGTGTTATGCATTAGTGGTTGGACTCAATAATCTTACAGGTCTTTTCCAACCTAAATGATTCTATCATTTTATAATTTCAGCACCAGTGCTTGAAAGCCAAATGTAAGTGTTCAGGTGTGAATGTCAGGAAGAGAATTTATCCAAGAACAGCTCCAGAGCCCCAGTCTTGCCAAGAACCAATACCAAGTCACAGTGCCAGCCAGTTACTACTAAGTACTTTTATATGTGGAGCATAGATAGGAAGCTGCATTTTCATGAAACTTTACTCATATCAAGCAACTCTGCAAATTCTCCTTTCACTACAGAGCACCCTCTCAGACCGCCCTGCCTTCCTGTCTTGCAGCATATGCTGTTTGCTGAGTGCTACCCAAGCCAGAGACTGCACACTGGTATAAGCGGAAGTACCTACAGAAGGCAGCACAGCATCCTGCTTATCAAGGTTTTTATGCTATGGCTCTGCCTAGTTTCAGGACCTTTCCTTCAGTTTCCTTCTCCATTCTTGCCCACAGGCACCAGCTGTCTCCACTGCCTTTTCAACCATCATCTATTGCTCCAAGAAGTCCTACTAGGCAAGACTCAGTGCCAGCCTAAGCTACTGCAGTGAGTACCAATGGGACTTATATCACCCACTTCGCAATCAGGGCTCAAGAAGGTACTCTGTTTGCAATATACTGCAGTGAAATTAACAAAGCACTCTTCTTTTTTGCCTCACAAGCATCCCTGTTCATATTTTTAACTCTGACAGTGATGAGCTTTTTCTTTCATTTAGCCCTTGGGGGGTTTTAGATCCATTGGAGTTAATTTTCTCATTGCTGACATGGCAGCTTGCTCCTCTGACGGCATCACTGTCTTGCACCTCACATAGGATCTCTCAGCACTAACTTATATTTAGGGACTGATTTTGCAGGGCTTTCTGACAGTTGCACCACTTCACTCTCTGCTCCCACCATTCAGAAGTATGTACCTTCTTCTCAGCTGCTCATTTCACAGCTGAGCATCTGAGTGCGAGTTTAAACTGAGATGAGCTCAAGGTAATCACAGAACCATTTAAGTTGGAAAAGACTCTTAAGATCATCAAGTCCAACCAAATGCATTTGTTTGTAAATTGCAGCAGCTCAGGAGCAGAAATGTGACACCTCACACAGAGGTGTAGATCCGGTTCTCTGCTTCCATGAGATAGGTCAGATGTCTTGCACCACATCACAGCTGTGCTCCATGGGGTCCCACCATGGCCTGCGCCTTTGGACATTTGCCATCCTTACTCTCTCTCCCCTTCAACAGGCTCAGACTTGCTCCTTTATCATAATTTCTTTCTTCCTCAATTCATACTTTGTCATAAACAGTAGGAGATAAAGCCATGCCAAAGAAGCAGTCTTTGTACATTGCCCTGTACAAACATGAAACTGTGGATAACACAGTTTCCCCTTTAAAAAAAACATACTCCCTTGTCTCTGAATGGGAGCTCTTTCCACTGTGACGTGGCAGCACAATTAATTCCCTGTGCTGAGATGTTGCTTACAGCCTTGAGACAAGGCACAAAGGGAGTGCAAATAAATGAACAATACGGTGGAGGAAACAAACAGCAAAATAAAAGCCAGCAAGCAATAAAGAAAAAGAACGAAAAGGAGAACCAGACTGCAATGTTTAAAGCTGTGCCATGCAAAACCACCACCATACAAAATGATGCAGAATTTCTACAGAACTGGGCTGGTAAAAAGCATCCTGACTCCATGAGCAAGAGCAGAGCCAGCAGTTAAAGGACAAGTGTTACACAATTTTCACATTGGCCTAGTGCATCCCATGGGATCCCACAGGATTTTACAAGGACTTTTCCTGCCCCTGAATCTCAGCCACATTTAGGGTAAGAGGTTAGCAGTGCACAGCAATTAATTTTTCTTGCTACTGCCCTGTGCTGTTGCAGAGGTCCTCCTTTCTATTGTCCCCCCACTTCCAAAGGCTCCCATTAAATTTAAATTAAGCATTTCTTCTCAAATAGAAGTTTGTTCCTACATCCTTCCTTCTGATCCCCTCAGACCAGCCTCCACAGCTGATTCTCACTTCTCTTCCCTCTTTTCATCTTATTCTTCCCCCACAACTTTTAGTCATAAAACCGACTTCATTCTCACTGATCTCCCATCTCAAATCCCACAAAAACCAGCACTAATGTCACTGCAGAGGAGCTGTTACTTGCTAGTAACCTGAATGGTCATTTGATAACAGACCCTCCCACCACATTGGAGCTGTCTTTCAGGGCCTTGGTGGGTTTTCAAAGCAGAGATACTCTACTTCAGTCTCATGTATGAAACATTAAATGCAACATACTCATCTCAGTGTTTCTGTAACATACAGCTCTTGCTTGCTTGTTACCATCTGCCTAGTATATTGTATAGTGCGGTTCATGGCAAACTGTGTTCACTAAACCCTACCTTCTGGCTCCAATGTTAGGTATCCTATGGGATGGGGAAATGTAGGTCTCTGATCTGCCCCCTGACCATTTCACAGTTTGCTTAAACTTCTGAACCCCTGTGCTGCTGTATGACTCAAGCCCTTCTTTTGTCCTAGATCTAGTGATTTCTGTTGAGCCAGGCAATACAGCTTGCTGGGTAACCCAAAGTGGCAGTTCGGCTGTGCAATGGTTGGTGTGATGGGAAATCTCTCCAGTACTTCGGTGGGGGATAAAGAACCTTATGAGGGCAGTGAACCTGCAGCCAAATCAAGAGACCCACTGAAACAGGGCTGCCTCTCTGTGTTCCTTTTCAAACAGATTTCTGTAACAGAAAATGCTTTTAGAAGATCTTTCTGCTCAACCTGTTTAAGCTTTTCTTTCTTCCTTTCATGTCCTGCCTGTCATTAGCTGTCAAGTCTTGGTGCATATTTTCTGTTCATTTGCTTTTTAAAAAGGCAAAGGCCAAGACTTCCAGAAGATAGGAAAGAGCTTATTTCCCTTTTCCAGTTTGGACTGAGACAACACTGCCGCTTAACTTTGCTTAAAGAGCCTTGCTGTTCTTCACCTTTAACCATTCATTCATGCTCCTGCACCTCACTCTTGCTTGAGCTGACACCAGTGTTTGCGCACGTGGCTGTTAAATGAGCTCAGGATGAAAAATAACTTTCCCCTCAAAATGGCTATCTGGTTCACAGCACTATGACATAAATGCTTGTGCCAGCACCACAGATGGGACAACTGAGTTGGGGGAAGAGAATGACAACAAGCAACTATGGTGGAGTGAGAGAATTGTAACATTTAAGATGGTAACTGCAAATTATAGCCTTACTGCTCTCAACAGTGGTAGCCTGCTAGACAGAAGTTGCTCAGCCCACTGCATACTGAGTAGGATCAAAAGCTCGACCCATAGCTGTGACCCACTGCAGAAAAGTATCTCCAACCTAACGATCCCTCCTCCCTCCTTTTCCTCAAAGCATGGTTGTGAAAAAATCCAGACATCTACCTCCAACCCAGGAGTTCATGTTCTAGGGCTAGCCATGACCTGCAACAATTCTTGTTTATTACTGTCTGCCTAGAAAATCTTGTAGGGTAAGAACAGAGATGTCTGTTCTTCAAGGATATTTCTCTGTGAAGTATCTATAAGGATCTCAAAACACTTTGCAAACATCCTTTAGTGATGACTCACGGCACCTTCTCTTGTTGCTGCTTAATGCTGAAATGGAGGCCAAGGTTTGTCAATATGAAGAATGTGATGTCAGCAAGGTCTTTAGAGACTGCTGCTTCTGCCTCTTCCTCACTCCCCCCTTCTGCCACCACCGGCTCTGAATAGGCTGACCCATAACTACTCCATAAATCAGATGGTGTAACTATCCCAACCAAAATCCAAGTAAACCTGACAAAGCTTTTTAGTTGTTATTGCTGTATTTTATAGTCTCAACAGTTACCAGACTCTTAATACTGCAGGGAAAGTGTTGATTCATGATGAACATAGTAGCAACATGCAGTGACACAGGAGCAGAAATGAGCTGTGGAGGAAGGAGAAAGCAAAGGAGAGGAGGATGATGATGGGAAGCGAAGTAGCAATACCTGAAGCCTGTATTAACAAAGAAGACTGTGTCATCAAGTGCCATCCCAGGCACAGAGAAACTAAATGACTTGTTCACAGGAATAAAAACAGTTACAGCAAATTATTGGCAGAGAGCACAATTTGAAGAGATGATGACAGCTGCTTATCCCCTCTAAACTCCAGGCATGTATCTGCCCAGCATGTTTCTGCCCTGCTAGTCTTGTTTGAAATCACAATGAGAAGGTAACTAGTACAGTACAAAGGAGGCTGTTCCATCCAGGTGTATTACCAATACTTGGCAGCTCATAAAAGTTTCTAGACTGGTTCCTGAAGATAAAAGAAACAGCGACATCCAAACATCTGAGACATGCCTTGTTTTTAAAGGCAGCATATATGTACAAACACAGGTGGTCCACCTCTGCCCTCTCCCATTCCTTTCTTCTTCTCTTTGCCTCTGCTACACCAACAAAATTTCACTAGTTAAGTAAGTTTAAAATGGATTTTTGAAATAGTTTTTTAAGTATCTTTTTAAAGATTAATTTTAAACCACTGCAAATGGCTGCATAACCACCTCTTAGCTTTCAGAGGGCTCTTTCAGTTTAGGAACACACAGGAGTGCACAGTCTCAGATCTGGAAGTAAGCTGCTACAATGGAACTGATGAAAATGTCTGCATGGATGCCCAGCTTTCTGTGATGAAAGCCTACACATATGAAGATGGAGGGAATCATTTGCAGTACCCAAGCTCCCTGCATGTGAGCATGTGGTACTGTCTGTGTGGGAGGCTGCTTGGACAGCGGGGTGCATGAGAGCAGCAGGGGCACTGCTCCAACCCAGCCTGCCCACAGCTCACTGCGGGAAACTTCTCCCTGTTGTTCTTTCAGAGAAATAGAAACTCCCCTCCAGCCTTTTATGAGAGTCAGGCAAGCCTGCCATATGTACTTTGTATATCAGAAAATGGCAAGAGAATAGGATGCTGCTTTTTAAAGCTTTGTCAACAGTAAGGCCTAGCAACCTAGTAAGCAATTCTATACAAGCCTATGATACATTTAAATGATCTCTTGGGTTTTACTCAGTGAGCTGGCTTGGCTTCCCTACTTTATTGCTGCACTTGCTAAGCCTAATTTTCTTTCTAACCTTTGGATCACAGAATACACTGTAATTTCCAAGCCAATGCCAATGCCTTCCATAAACAAGCACTGTCCCCAGGACACATATTTCTGGACATTAACCACTTTCCCCCAATAGATGATAGCCTCTGCTTCCAGCTTCCAATTCCTTTCTGTTCATCATCTCACTCTGGATGATGCCCACATACCCTCATTCCCATGGAAGCACTGCTTCAACTCCCAGCTGGGAACATCTGGAAGGTCCCTGGAGTCCAGATAGAACTATGGCTGCCGCCCTGTCACACTGCCTATATTAGAGTTGGTGCTGATCTGCTGCTAGGCACAAAAGAGGTGCTGCTCATTTTTCTTGTGCTTTGCTCCTACCACTGAAACACAGCCGCAGCTTCCATTCCAGGCCTATCTGGAGCACCAGACTTCTAGCCATGCTTCCACCTTTTCCTAATCCACCAACCCCTCTCTCAACACTTCCAGAATGAAGCTTGTGTGGCAGGCTTGTGCTGTGCTGGAAGAAAGTGGGTTTGGTTGCCACACATGGGAAAACACTACCTCACTCTTCTGGAGCACATGGATGGTTTACCAGTTAGCATGGCCTCAGCAATTAGCAGACAAGAACTAAAGATGCTACTGCAACACTGAAATTATGTTCTGTCATAAAAAAGAAAGCAGTCCCCACTAATGAAGCTAATATTTACTCTCATTGGCAATTTTGGAGAATGCATATTGTCCTTTCATATGCTTCAGCCATGCCTGCTTGGAAGACAACCCATCATGTTACTGCTAGACCTGAAATGTGTGCAGTAGTCCACCCTGCAGAGGCACACAGCAGGATGGAAAGAAAGACGTTCAGTGCAACCACACAGACTGCTACCATTTGAATAACAAGAGCATCCTTGTTACAAAAGAGAGCTGGTAAGGTCTTTCTCTCTCAATGGATCACTCACCATAATAGACAGGGATCGAGCAGCAAGAGGGAAGAAGTCATGCAATGCAAACATAAAGAGAAATAATTGAGGCCATGTGTAGACAGGTGCAGGGCTGGCCCTGCAGTTAACTTCCCCGAGCAGGAAACCAAAGCACGCAAACCAGCTATGACCCAGCTGCCTGTTTTGCCTGTGCTGGAGAGCCAGACTGTCTGCCACTGCCTCCACCTCTGGTCAGCTGGGTTCAGACTGTGGGCAGCCGGTATTTCCAGCACCAGGACTAGTAGCATGATCTGTCTTCACTCATTTGATCTCTACAGTGTCACCACCACTGCTTTTCTCATCCATACCCTCTTCCTTCCTTCCCTTTTGTGTCATAGGAATACATTTAATATCTGCTCTTTATACTTGAGCAGCTAAATTCTCTTTTTGCTATGTCACTGGAGAACCTGACACTGCTCTGGAGAAGTGCTGCATTTATTTAAAAGTGAACTCAATTTGCTGTATATAGGTTTTTGATCTTACCAAGGGCAAGCTCCCATTTGAAAATCAGGCTAGCTCCTGTAGCTCCTAATGGAACAATAGCCACCAGCAGCCTCTGGTTAGAGATGTAGCAAGGATGACTGCTCAGGCCTTCCTGGCAAAGGCATGAAAGCAGCCTCACTTCCATGAGCCCCGTAACAAACCAGCTCAGTATTTGTTCCAGGCTGGCCCTGGCATCTGGCATAGCATGTAGTTGAATTGCATTCTGGTGAAAGTTACCCTCAAGTTCAGATGCAAAACTGGCTTCTAACACAGCTGCATTATTAATTTGTTGAATGACAAAGAGAATTGCTGAGGATGCAGGTAATAAAGGAAGCAGTATGTTTTAAAACTTAACAAAAAACACTGATATGAGGTTTCAATAACTTCCAGTAGAAATCAGTCACAGAAGAAGCTCTGTTTACAGCAGGTCTTCAATGCCAAAACGTTTAGTCTCATTATTGTAGATGCTTAAGCAATCATGTCTTAAGCTGCTTTGTTTCGTAGCAGAACTGATCACTAAAGATTACAAACAGAGCAGTAGCAGAAGTTTTGCAACGGAAGACACAAAAGCACACTGTTAAAGAGTTATAGAAAAAGTATTCAAGTATTCAATGGAAAACACAGGTGTAGACTTATGATCATATGACATACAAAAAGAACATCACTAAGGGCACAAAATTGTACACTCACAGGTAGGAAATGCCAGGATTAGAACTGTCTATGAAACCTTTGTTCCCTGTTGAAGGTAAGGCACTGTGATATAATCTCCAACTGCAGGATCACAAACTGTTTTGTCTGAGGAACCTGTACCACACCCTACACAGGGAACTGATGAACTTGAACACTGGCTCCATGACCATTGATATGTGTCCTGCACACTATGGGGTCACCACACTACAAATTTCATCTGGATCAGATGCAAGCATTTTAATAATCTTTTCAGCCAAAGCTCACGAGATAGCATTCAGCATATAGAGGACTTACACCAGCTGTGGAAGGACAGACCACACTTGACTCATCATGAAGTCAGTGAAGCACAGGCAGACTGTGCATGATATACAATCTGCCAGAACAGAGTGTCCCTTCCCTTCTTTAAAAAGCATTTGACACAGCAGAGTAAGTATGTACCATTTCAGCACTGTGCATCATGTAGCCACCGTGCTTTCTCTCTGGCCCTAGAATTGGACTCACTATCTAATACAGCCTTGCATTGAAAAAACAAACATGCTCATTCTAATGGTCCTCGTTTCACGTGAATCTCAGCACTCTGTATCCTGCCCACAAGCTGAATCCTGCACTGAATGCACAACTGGTATTTGCACCATACATATTTCCTCCTGGTACTCTCAGCAGAAGTATCATACTGTAGGTCTCCATGACATGATGAAGTGCTAAGACAACTCACTAGGGCAGCTCTGAGCAGCGCATGTGTCCTAAAGCCATGTCATACCCAGATACGTAAGTAGCCTCATGTTGTGCCAGGAAAACACACTTTTTCTCTGTTACCACTTACTGGATGTAACCTCAGAACAACTCTAGAGATGGTGGGGAAAGGATATTTACCCTGGTTTATACACATAGGATTGAGTCTTCGAAATCACAAGCTCTAACTCTTTCTGGCTGGCCAGTCTAAGCTCTAAAGGAAATTATTTATTTTTTTAAAAGTCCTCCTCCATTCAATAAAACCACTCAATCATGGCACTTTGTAATCTTCCATGAAGTGGAATTCTTCGAGAAAAAAAAAACACAATTATAGTCCATTAGGGTTCATTTAGCTACTTAGCTTGCACAAAACTTCCATCATCAGTGCTTGGTCCTCTGATGCACTTTTTTAAGACTGGGATGCTGGTGGTGGCTGTGTCAACTTGTGCTCCCAGGAGCAGGTGAAGCCATTTGACAGCAAGTGGCTGATTGGATTTTATTCCTGAATACTCTTTTGCTTTGTTTCTCTGCAGCTGAGAGCATTAAACTGGGGGGGGGGGTGGGGTGGGGTAGACATAAGTTTTTGCTTGTCTTGACGTGATTTGTGGTATAGATCTTTCACAGCTCCCTGTGAGACTAGTCCCTGGCACTCGTGTCTCTGTCAGAGAGTGTGTCCTTTCTTCTACACACCTCCTCATTAACCTGCTGACTGTATCTGCAAACAACAGAGGACAAATCTGCCTTCAAAATTCAAACGTGATACTCAGAGAGAGGTCCTGCCTGAAGTCTGCAGGGAGGAAAGTAAAGGAATCAAAGCGATGATTTGAGAATTAATAAGTATCTTTGCTGGAAAGTAGATTTACTTCCCAGAAATCACAGCCAGTCTCTCTCTTCCACTTCTCACATCAGACTTAAGATGACTGCAAGGCCAAGAGCTGTGAAGGCAGAATGCAGCTCATTCCACTTCGGAAGATGCTCTATGTTACTTCAGCTTCAATAGATGAGGGGTATCATCTACTCTTGGCAAATGAGAAGCAGAGTTTAATGAGAAAGATCATCTAGTCTCAGATGCAGACATGGGCAAAATGTACTGTCCTGACCTATAAGTCTTCTGTATTTATATTTAGCAAGTTATTTCGAGCTCCATTCATTCTTTGAACTGGAATAACCCTTTTAAAAAAATCTTCAATCATCTTTTGAATCTCCTCCTCAATCCTAATCTAAGGTTAAGCTACTTCACTTTTGTCTTACTCCAGGTTTCAATCAGAAAACCCTTTTGATTTTGAGATCACTTTGTTTGCCTTGGAGAATTATTCCAGGATTCACACTTTCAGCCCAAGAATGATTACTATGTATTTACGTTCACAAGAATTTGTTCCAGCACTAGATCAATCCTCACACCTCCTCCTGGGATACTCCATCCTCTGAACCTAATTTTGACTTCCCTTACTTTTTCATTCCAGCACTGCCTCTTAGATTGCCTCTTTTTCTCCCTCTTTTCTCTTGCTGTCAAGAGTGGTAGTTCGGGAGACCACCACCTTTGCACATCCAACTTTGATTCTCCCATTTTCTCCAGGCTCTTCTATGAAAGAAAGCCAAATCTTATTTGTTGCCTAGGCAATCTGCTGACCTCATCACTGACTTGACAGCTTTATCAAGACAGGCTGACATTACAGACCAAGTGAAGATTCTGGCTCTGACATGTTTTTCCTTTTTGACAGTGGTCTTACCCCTGCATCTTTTGACGGAGACTAATTCTTTACTAAATCCCTATTGTCCAAACAACAGAGGAGAAAAACCTTTTCTGAGCTTTACATTTTCTTCTTTCACATTAATTGCACAGATATTTTTCTCTAGATTCCCAGTGTGCTTTCCATTTTTGTTCTGCCATTCCAGATAGGGCTTTTTTTGTGCATGTCTTTGGTTCCTGCACGACTTCCCATAATTAGGGATCTTGCTGGGACAATTAATTAGGAACCAGCAGAACAGGGTAGGTAGGTTGAATCTCTGGTCTCTGTCACCATTTACTAGCTCTTTAGAAAAGCTTGAACCAAGCTATAAATACACAAATCATCTCCTCCCTGTCCTTTTTATAAGCTGTTCTGTGATTTCTTACAAAATTGCTGGATGCAGTAAGATTGCTACTCATTCTGTTCCAGCACTGATTGCACCTTTATGGCAGGTAAAATTGGATATGCAATCCGGAGCTTTTTGCACTAAACTGTAGCTGTCTAAAGGCAACAATTAACATTTGAGATTTAGAGAGTTAATACTTTTTTTTTCTGAATTCTGATCTAACACAAAGGGTCAGATTTATCTGTGTGCTCCTTTCTGGAGATTTTCATTAGGTGAATTGACAAGCTTGTTAAGAGAGTGCAGACATCCTCTGTTAAAGTCTAGTGGCCTTAAAGAAAGGCTGGGACTTGGGAGACACAGGTTCAACTCCCTGATTTGCCCAAATTTTTGACATATCCTTGGATAAAACTCTAAATACTCTTGTAACTCAATTTTCCATGAGTCAGGTACAACAACAAGCTTGTTCCTTACAAGGCAGCTGGTAAGGCACTTAGAATGTAAAGTGGTGAAGCGATTATGGTGTTGAAGGACTGAATGATTGATTGATGTTCCCAGTCTCATTCTAAAATGACAGAAGTGAGGCAGAGCCCAAAGGCCACATTATGTATGCTTATGGCTAATATCTGTGCCCAATATGCTCTAAAAACTAAATTTAAGGCCATGGAACACAACCGGCATTGTCTTATTCTTTGTTATTCAGATGTATTTCTTATCCTCTTAAGTGATTCTGTGGTATCATCTAAAAATTAGGAACACATAAACATTACTTCTTCAGCACAAATGCGAACAGACCCTTTGTTTTTACAAGTTAGGGACTGTGGCACTAACAAAAGGTATTTTTTAACCCAAAGTTGTTCTTGGTGAGGGATTTTCCTGAAACTGCCCCAGGATGAATGGACAGCTGTAACGTATTACACCTCTTGTTTTTTTCTCTTCTGTATTTGTAAAGGTATTTACTAGAGAGACAGTATTACTGTTACTATTAGAAAAGTATTCCTAGCAGTGTGCCAAGCATGTTAAGTATCTTCCAGACATAAATATTAATTCAGCAAGGTCATGTTAAGGCACATGAAAAACAACAAGGTGGTTGGTGACACTGAGGGGAATCCTGCCTGACCAATCTGGTGGCCTTCTATGATGGGGCTACGGAACTGATGAACAGGGGTAGAGCAGTTGATGTCATCTACCTGGATTTGTGCAAAGCGTTTGACACTGTCTCACATGACATCCTTGTCTCTAAATTGGAGAGACATCAATTTGATAGGTGGACCACTTGGTGGA